>NCQV01071001.1:0-19976 GCA_002740545.1 Lophocereus schottii
CGATAATAATCTCGTCTTTAACGAAATTATAGCTCCCAAAAGCACTTCGATAATTATTTATTTCATATAGTTACTAAAAATACGAATTTAGACGTGAAAAGAAAATTTAACGGGGAACGAAAACGCGGGGTCTTACATGGAATTTGTATTAAAGCTTATAAATTTAAGAATTAAAATTGACAAACAACAGAAATTAACTAAAAAGTAAGGAATAACTATCAATGATACCAATTTATGAAAAATACTTAGCATAATCTATATCTACCATGCAAATTAATATTTATCTTCAACACACAAATCGATTTTATCCATGAGTTATACTGTAGAAGATACCCACCGGTAGATCTTTCCCCTTTTTCCTTACATTACAGTTTATTTAGGTCTAGACCTAGTATAAACCATACTAGTTTTAATAATTCTAACACTAGCGCGGGAATTTAATCAAATTAGAGCAATAAGTATTAGACAAACATCATCTAATGTCTCTTAACCAATTTACCAGCAAATTGATTTGATAAAAATCTATAATAATTACCTAATTAAAAGAAATGGATTTGAGTCATCTATAATTAATTAGGGTGATACAACAACAACAACAAAAACTCCCAGTGTAGGTCCCACTTTCGCGGGGTCTGGGGAGATCCAGCTGTAGGCAACCTTACCCCTACCGGTATTCCTACCAATACTAATGCCTAAAAATTATAACTTTTACGTATTAAATCCTTTTAAACTATCACATGAATTCGTATTAAACTAATTAGCATGCATTCTAATATAATGCGAATATCATAAATGATAAATATTAATCATTATAGAATCATAAATAAGAATCAATTAGACAATAAAGCATGAAACTTGTTCCAAAATAATTTTTTTAGTATGATTTCAAATAAATTATACTAAGTACACAAAAATTACGCAATCATATTATAAATTAAAGTACAATAATTAACCAAAGATTTCATGTTTAACAGTAAACTAAACACAAAAAAAGATGAAGTAAAAATAAAAAGAAATTGGACAATACTACTTAGGCTTTTATGGTGATGATTCACGATGATGATGATCCTCGATGATGATGGAGAAGATGTTGGTGGTGATGTGGAAATGTAAGATGGTGGTGATGAAGCTATTGTGATTATGATGGGGCTGAGGGGTTAGGCATGAGTTTGCAGCGGAGAAGAGGTGCATGAAGATGATGATGAAGATCAATGATGACGATCATGATCTACGATGATCGTGATGATG
Organism: Lophocereus schottii; assembly: GCA_002740545.1. Lineage (NCBI taxonomy): Eukaryota > Viridiplantae > Streptophyta > Magnoliopsida > Caryophyllales > Cactaceae > Lophocereus > Lophocereus schottii. Next base: position 1,249 of record NCQV01071001.1, read on the forward strand.
GTGAGGATGCTAGGCATGAAGATAGATGGTGTGGTGAGGCTTGAAGATGCTGATGATCGATGGTCAATGATGGTGATTCTAAGAAGGCTGCCTAGTGTGGTTCTGGTATGAGTGAGAAAGAAGCTCCCTTTGAATGACGCTAGGCGTGAGATTTTATAATATTATCTTCTGGGTTTTTTTCTTTATACTCCTTCTCTTCCAAGTCTTCTAGTTTCTCTTCAATTAAGAGTAATAATTTTGTAACCCTAGCCCAAATAAATCATTATGGAAATAATATTTTTTCATAAATCATTATTTTTGGGCCGACTTGATAATTTAGTGTGTAAAATCCAAACTTTAACGTCTTCTCTTCTCTTCTTTATTTTATTAACACTTAATCTGAAAAATATATAAAATAAAGTAAATTAGATGAAACAATATATATTATAATTAAAATAATTATTAAAACAATTCATGATATATGACTTAAAATTTTCACTCTAATGGACATCAAGATTCTGAATCCATCCCAGTGCTCGTGTGCAAGTATATCATCATCCCAAGGATTAGATTTACCAGAATCAGACTCAATCCTACTTAACTGACACAACTACATTATTGATATATTAACATTGAAAGCAAACTTTTCTAGTAGTAGTATTACCTCAAAGGGTAATACCTAGTAGTACATGCCACAAAAGGTAACACCCAGTAGCGCATGCCTCAAATGAATACTTGTCATTCCAAATTTTATTTTATCGTTCTCTTTTTCTTTTTTTTATTCATTATTTTCATTCATTATTTTTCTCAGAGTAATCATGTCACAAGCAAGTGAGAGAATCATTCATGAAAGTCTAAGACCTAAGAACAACGATGAAAGGATAAACAAGGATTGGATTACACAATCTCTACTGAACAATTGAGGTTAGAATTAGGGCTTAGAATGATACACTGAGGTCAGAGACCTTTTATGCATATCCTACTTACATACAAGCTAATAACCAAAGTACAGAAAATTCAAGCTAATCAGAAAGATTACAAACGTCCCCAAAAACAAAACAAAAATCTTTTTTTTGAATTTTTTAAAATTTTCAACAAAAAAAAAGTATGTACAAATGGGCACCTCACCCCCACACCAAAATCTCACAATGTCCTCATAGGGAGTGGGAAAGACACATGAAGACCAAAAAGAAAAATCCAAAAAGAAAAATCTAAAAAGAAAAACAAAAACAAGACTTAAAAATAAAACAACCAACATATAAAAAGAAAAGCAACCACCTATATAAAAAGAAACTAGAATAAGACAAAGAAGAAAAAGGGAGAAGAAAAGAGAGAGAAGAAGAGAGAAGAAGAAATTTCTAGCAAACCAGGTCAGGTGCTAAGTACACCCAAGCTATCTCACACCACAATCATCTATCAGGGCTCGGTTCATGGAGCATCGGACCCTCGACATCTTCTTGGCTCGGCAACTCTAGAAATTGTCTTAAATGCGGCCATTCACTTTGAAGGTGGCACCATCCTAAGGGTCCTGAATTTCAATTGCACCATAGGAAAAAACATGTGAGACAACATAAGGACCCATTCATCGGGACCTCGATTTCCCTGGAAATAGATGGAGCTTAGAGTCATATAAGAGTACTTTCATTCCTGAGACAAACTCTTTTCTAAAAATATATCGATCATGAAACAACTTTGCCCTCTTTTTATAAGATCGAAACTCTCATAAGCCTCAGCTCTAATCTCATTAAGCTCACTCAGTTGCAGTCGTCTTTCCTTACCCGCCTCAGCTAAGTCATAATTAAGCTTCTTAATAGCCCACTAAGCTTTATGCCCTATCTCCACAGGTAAATAACGAGGCTTACCATAAACTACCCTATAAGGTGACACACCTAAAGGAGTTTTGAAAGCCGTCCTATATGCCTAAAGAGCACCCATTAGCTTGTCACCCCAATCTTTCCTATTCCTACTCACTGTCTTTTCTAAAATCTATTTTATCTGAAAATTAGACACTTCAACTTGGCCATTGGTTTAGGGATGGTAGGGAGTACTAGCAAGCCTATGGACTATGGAATACCTTTTCGATAAGACATCAAAAGATTTGTTATTAAAATGGGTGCCCTGATCACTAATGATAGCATAGGGCATACCAAATCAAGCAACAATATTCTCTCTAAGGAATCTCATAACGACCTTAGCTTCATTGGTCCTAGAAGGGATGGCCTCAACCTATTTAACAATATAGTCCACAGCTAACAAAATGTGCTCATTCCCAAAGGAAGATAGAAATGGTTCCATAAAGTCAATACCCCACACATCAAAAACCTTTACAACAATGATGGTGTTCAGTGGCATCACATCTCTCCTGCTTATTCTACCCAACTGCTAGCATCTAGGGCAACTCTTGCAGTAATCAAATGCATCCTTAAACAAAATAGGCTGGCAAAAACCACATTGAAGAAGCTTGGCTGTTGTCTTCCTACCACTAAAATGCCCCCACATGCTTATTCATGACAAAAAGAAAGAACACTTCTCACAGTCAGGAATGCACCTCCTAAAGACTTGGTCATAGCAGTACTTAAATACATAAGGGCCATCCCAAATAAAAAATTTCACAAGGTAGAAGAATCTATCTCTCTCAGTCCAACCCTTAAGGATCCTACCAGCAACTAAGTAGTTCACAATATCAGCATACCAAGGATCAGGGTGAACAGTATACAATTGCTTATCGAGGAAGCACTCAGAAACACTGGACTTACTCTCTCTATCATAGAGGATCCTAGATAGATAGTCAGCTATAAGGTTTTAAGAACCTTTCTTATCCTTGATTTCATAGTCAAATTCTTGCAAAAGTAAAATCCATCTTACAAGTCTAGGCTTAGCATCCTTCTTAGAAAGAAGGTGCTTAAGAGCAGAGTGGTCAGTATAAACAATTACATGAGACCCAATCAGATATGATCTAAGCATTTCAAAACCAAAGATCACAACCAAGAATTCTTTCTCAGTAATAGTGTAATTCAGCTGGGCATATGACTAGCATGGTGAATAACATGGGGTTTCTTATCAATACATTATCCTAAAATATCCCAGTAGCATAATCAGATGCGGCACACATCAGTTCAAATGATTCTCCCTAGATGGGAGGATAAAGAATAAGAGCAGAGGTTAGGGCCTCCTTAAGCTTAGAAGATGCTTCATGACATTCTTTAGAGAAATGAAATGGCACATCCTTAGCTAACAGATTGGACAAAGACTTTGCAATCTTACTAAAGTCTTTAATAAAATGATGATAAAAGCCAGCATGTCCAAGGAAAGACCGTACCTCTTTCACACAAGTGGGAGGGGGAAGATTAACAATGAGGTCAGTCTTAGCTTTGTCTACCTCAATTCCATCTCGAGAAATAATGTATCCTAAGACTATACCCTTTTGAACCATGAAGTGATATTTCTCTTAGTTTAAAGTCAAGCTTTTCTCCCTACACCTCTCCAATACCTTTCTCAGATTAGATAGGCAATCATCAAAGGAAGATCTAAACACAGAAAAATCATACATGAAAATTTCCATGCATTGCTCAACTAGATTTGAGAATATAGAAATCATGCATCTTTGAAAGATAATAGGGGTATTGCACAGCCCAAACGACATTCTTCTAAAGGCATCTGTCCTAAATGGACAGGTAAAACTAGTCTTTTCCTGATCCTTAGGAGTAATAGATTTGGGTATAACCGAAATATTCACCTAAAAAGCAATAGAAGGAGTGTCCAGCCCACCTCTTTAGCATTTGATCCAGGAAGGGGAGGGGAAAATGGTATTTCCTGGTGGAGCATTCAATTTTCTATAATCTATACGCACACGCCACCCAGATTGAACTCGAATAGGGACTAACTCGTTCTTATCATTCCTAATCACAGTAACATGGGTCTTCTTAGGAACAACATGAATAGGGCTAACCCACTCACTATCAGAAATGGGATAGATAATCCCATGGTCTAACCATTTCAACACTTTCTTTCTAACTACTTCCTGCAAGGTGGGATTCAAACGCCTTTGGTGATCACGGTAGGGCTTAGCATTCTTCTCTAAATAAACTCTATGTTACACAATAGAAAGACTAATACCCTTGATATCCCCTAAAATCCATCCTAGAGCTTCCTTGCTCTCCCTAAGTAAAGTAATCAATTTGTCCGCTTGGTCTCGATCCAGTTCAGAAGCAATTATAACACGTAAGGATTCATCGGGTCCTAGAAATGCATACTTAAGAGAGTCAGGAAGAGGCTTCAATTCAAAAGCAACGAGAGAAACAGATTCAGTAGCATATTCAGAAACAGTAGTGAGCAGACAATTAGCAGCAGAGCACAAGTCATCAAATTCAAACACATTATATTCAGGCTCATCATTTATAAGAGATGACTCATACTCAGTGACAAATATATCATCAAAGGCATCATCGAATGTAGAATCCCCTACCTAGTTAAGAGTAGAATATTCTATATCATTAAATCCAGAAAGCTATCTTTGCATGTTAAAGATGTTCAATTCTACAGTCATGTTGCCAAAAGACAGTCTCATCATACCATTCCTACAATTAATGAGGGCATTGGCATTGGCTAAAAAAAACGCCATAGAATCACATAAACTTGACTAGCTAAGTCAGACACCTTTTCAGCTTCAATCACAACAAAGTTCACTGGGTAAATAAATTCACCCACTCTAATCAGCACATCCTTAACTATTCCCCTGGACACCCTAATCGATCTATCAGCCAGTTGAATGAACCTCTTGCTAGGTTTAAGCTCACCTAACTCTAGCCTCTCATGCTCAGTAAAGGGAATCTAGTTAACACTAGCCTCTTAGTCAAGCAATGCTCTATGAATAAGTTGGCCCCTTATGACTATAGAGACAGCAGGGCAACTGGGCCCCTTATATTTTACCGGGATCGAAGAAAGGATAAAATTAGCACCAGAGGTCAAGAAAGCCTTCTTAGGTACACCCGTTGCTGACTTGGTCGTACATAACTCCTCTAAGAATCTAGCATATAGAGGCATCTGCTGAATAGCATCAAGCAAGGGAATGTTGATCTTCACTTAAGAGAAGGTCTCTCTTATCTTCTCAATATGATCTTGATCTTTCTTCTTTAGCCTATGAGGCAAAGGAGGTAAAGGCATCTGGATTTTCTAAGAAGAAGAAGGGGAGGAAGACTCCGAAGAAGGTGAAGAATTTGCTGGGTCAGAGGAGTCTTTCTCTTTAAGCTGCTCTTTCTTAGAAGGTGACTCAAGAGGGGAAGGACTATCTGAAGCATTGGGGACACTGTCAGTAGCATCTTTGACTGACTGGATGAACCAGTCTCTGGAAAAGAAGAGGAAGAAGAATTTTCAAAGAATTGGTGAGGATACCTGCAAGGTTCATTAGGATTTCTCACTTGGTTATCAACTTCTCAATCAAAATGAAGAGATATAACTGGCATTCACTTTCCTCACAGGCTCACTAAGGTTACCAGAAGAAGGGGAGGCTAGACCTTTAGGGTTCACCTTAGGTTGACTCGAGAAAGTACCTAGTTTCCTAAAAGATTATGCTAACTGGGAAAACTATTCGGTCATCATTTTTATCATTCTTTTTATGTTAGCATTAATCATTCTCTTCACATTGTCATTAATTCTCCTCTCTAATTTATCAATATCAGTGTAACCAGGAGGAGGTTGAACTTAAGCTATGAGAAGTGGAGGTCTAAGTGTATTAGGTACATCTAAGAAAGCCGGTCTCTGAAAGGAATTTGAAGGATGAGAGATGGGCTGGGAGTTGTTTCTCGGAAACATCCTAGGTTTTAGTTAGGAACCGTAACATTTGCTCCATTATTCCATGAAAAGTTAGGGTGATTTCTCCACCCTGGGTTGTAATAAGGAGAGAAGGGGTCATTCCTAGGTTTCTAAAACGCCATACTCATTTGTTATTTTTCAGTTACTAACTGATGAGCAAAATAAGGGCAAGCACTCACAGAATGATCTAGGGCCTGAGAATGAGAACAAGACACTGTAGATGTCTGAGATAACTGGGACATCTGGGGAGATAATCCCTTTAATATATTTTCTAAAATAGCAATCTAAGACTCTAAGTAACTTACATCAGAAACAGAATGCAACCCACCCCTTGCAATCTTAAAACACAGGCTGCCATCACGAGCGGTTTCCCACTACATGGTTTTCTCAGTCAAATCCTCTAAAAACTCCCAAGCAGCTGTGGCACTCTTAGAAAGAAAGTCATCCTAACAGATGGACTCTATCACGGTCCTAGTATGTTGGTCAAGTCCTTCATATACAATCTGGCACAAGCGTACTTGGTCTAAACCATGATGGGGATATTGGATCAATAAAGTTTTGAACCTATCAAAATATTTTCAAAATGATTCCCTATCAAGTTGTACAAATTAATTGATTTCATTTCCTAGTATTAGCGAAATATTTTCTTAAGAACAATCTTACAAAAATCATTCCAAGAAGCACCAAAATTGGCAGCCAAGCCATACATCCAATGTTTAGCAAAATCTTATAAAGCAAAAAGAATCAATTTCATTCCCACAATGTCAATGAGAATATTAAGGAAATGTATCATAGAACAAACTTCTTTGAATTCCCNCAAAAATAAATAAGCATCCTCTAAACCTGTAAATTTAGAAAGCATCTTAGTATAATGGGGTTTTAATTCAAAGGTCACATTTGATGCAAGATTAGGCATAACAAAGCATGATGACAAAGCAATCCTAGAAGGATAGAAAATATCACTCAAAGTCCTTTCTTGTGCCATATTTTCTAACTCAAACTTGGGTTCGGGTTCGGGTTCCAAATCAACGTTGGGCTCGCTCCTAACAAATCTTGGATTTTCAGGGTCTCTAACCCAACTAATCATATAAACCCCACACCTTCACAAAAGGTCCTATTTTTGGTTTTTTTTCTCTTTCTATTTTTTGGGATTTTTGAATTTTCTAAATCTTTTTTTTCCTTTTCTTAAGCACAAAATCAAATCAAAATGTTACTCAACCTAAAGATAATTTACAAACAAAAGGCAACCAAATTAAATCAATCCCTAAAATGGAGACGAGGCAAATTCCAACAAAAATCAAAACCAACTCAATTCTAAAACTACAAAACAACAAAATAAAGCAACTAAAGCCATCAATCAATTCTAAGTCATTTGCTTTTAGAGTTTTTCAATCAAACTCTTTTTGGAGTCTCAAGTTTTTCTAAATTTTTATGGATTCTTGGATTTTTTTTCAATAAATGAACTAAATAAATCACAACTAATAACAAACAAACAAAGTCAAAGCATGAACAACTGATAAGAACGAAAGTAAAGAAAAATGCTCAAACTGAGGGAAACATAAACTTGCCACTTTGTTTTTGAGGTTTTTAAATTTTTTAACTTTTTTGTAGTTTTCAAGTTTTTCTAATTTTTTTTCAATTTTAGGCTTTTCCCCTTTTTTGGGATTCTTAAATAATTTAAGCAATGCCCTAAATCAAGTCACAACTTCATAACTTAATAAAGCAACCTTATATTAAAGTAGTTACGAAAAAGAAAATACAACCTAATCTTATGTCGTCGTCCCTGACAACAATGCCGAAAACTTATGCGATAATTTGAGTGAAATATAAAGTGCCACAGTCGTACACCTTTCGCTGTAGTACTTGAAGGTCGTCTCCACAGGGACGATGGAAAAGATTATGATTACAAAAGTTTGGATTAACTAAGTAATCTAACGGTAACTACATTAAACCAAATTAAATCATTCAAAGAGAACTAAAACCCTTAACTAAGAATCTAATGCATTCATCGCCATCCAACGAAGCATCAGATAACTTAAATCAACTTACTAATTTAACCACCATTCAACTGAAATTAAAACCTACAATCTGAAAACTAAAACGTGAACTAACACTATGAGAAGGAAAATTAGCCTTCTGTTCTTAATGACAACAAAATGAATTGCCTTCCAGGTTCCATTCTTATTTCCATACCAACACCAAAGTTGAACCATTGCATCAACAACCATTATCATCATCAATCAAATTACCAGCAGTAGAGCAACAAGCAACCAAAAACCAAGATCAATTCATCTTGAATTACTTAGAACTAAACACTAGAAAACTAACTAAAATCTCAGAATATAATCAACAAAAAATCATCTAAGATCAACCAACGATATCAACTAAACAAAATCACCTCAATAAACACAATCGAAGAGCACAAACAGAGCAAATTACCAAATCCAAAATCTGCTATTATAACTAGCATCAACGCATAATTGATTCAACTAAACCAAGAAAATCATGAACTGAGCAAGAGAGTTCAAATTCTTAGCAATCATCCAACAAGCATAAGCATGAATGAAGATTAAGATTCAAACCCATACCATGGGGATGATTTGGGGCAAAACATCGAAACAGGGCCTTGAACCATTGCATCAACCGACCTCAAACCGAGCCTTTCTCTTGAAATTTTCATACAATCCTTGTGATTGCAACTCGAAACTAACAAAATTTAACTAAATTACAAGCATTTGGAGCCCAAAGCAAATCTAAACATTCGAATTGAAAACCCTAGCATGAACCTTAGATCCAAAAAAAAAGAAATTGAAACTTAACATTAATCTTAAAAGCATAAATGAAATTGAACCCCAAAATTCAGTGTAAAAATTGCTGTTAGAATTCGAATCAATATCTTCAAGAAAAACATAACAAACTCTAGGCTAAAGTTTTGAATTGAAAAACAAAACCATCAAAGGAAAACCCCAAAAGAAACTTAAAACTCAAACCCTAGGTTATATCTCTCTAACCTTGGTTTGGAGCCGAATTCTTCGAATTCATACCTAGCAAGCTTTAATCTCGACCCTTGATTCATTGTGTCGTGGACGGTGGAGGTGAGGCAAGCTGGCAATTGATGCACTGGTGGTGATGTGTTGGCGTTTGGAGTGGTGGATAGGGATGAAGATGATGGAAGGCGTTGGAGGTTTCGAGAGAGAGAGATATGACTTAGAGAGATGGAGATGAAGGAGGGGGTTGGGTTTCTCTAGTTTTTTCAGGGTATGAAAGCCGAGAGAGAGGAGAGAGAAAATGAGAGTTAAAAGGGGCGAAGGGGTCACGTGATATGCGCATGAGTTGGGGAAAAGAGTAGCACATGAGGCACGCGTGACTGGGGGGGTTAGTTTTGTTTTTAGGATTTATTTTTGTTTATTTTTTTCCTTTTTACAAGGCTTTTCCTCAATTTATTTAATACCTACAAAACAAAAATCAAATCAAATAAGAACCTAAAAATAAAAATTATTCCAAGTATAAATCGGATATAAAAGTATCGTAAATATAACATATTTTCGGCACGAATAGAGATATAGATAGATAGATTTTAAATTTTAAATTTGAAAAAGATGGCAATAAGCAAGAATAAATCACAATCCACGAATGACCCTTCACACATTTTTACATTTATTATATAAAGATTTTATATTTTTCCTCTACTTTATAGTATATAGTGGAAAATTTTTTTTAGTTTTTTAAAATGCAACCACTAGACAAAAGTTTTAAGAAATTTTCTAATTATATCATAACTATTTGTATCGAACAAATAATTAGAGATGTGTAATTGGATGTGCAGGTCTATTATCATTAAGTGTTCGCACATCACATGCTTAAACCGTGCTTGCAAATATATAAGGCAAACAAGGGGTGATGTTGGGTAAGACCGACCTATTAATAAAGTAGGTGAAGTTGAGTTATGATAGCCCCAATAATAAAGTGGAACATGTTGGCTTTATGAACAAATGAGTCGGCCTGGTCGACTTGCTTTTGGTCTATGAAAATTGATCAAACTTATATTAAAAACACTCTATATAGTTCATTAATGTGGATTGCGGTAATAACTTCAACTAATAGGTAGGTTGATAAAATCATAAAATTACCGGGTCAACAACTAAGTCATCAATGGACCGTCCTGCTCTAATATATTAAAATAGTCTAAATGAGCTAACCTGATATTACTCAATCCATTATTAATATGATACTAGAATAATCGTACATTGAATGAGCTAGGTTGCTTGACCTAATGAGGACTCGGCTTACCACCTATGTCTGCTTGCCAACAAGCATGTGTGCGCATCAGAGAGAGGTTAATGTTTACTGTTTAGGATGTTGTGTGTGCGCTATTGTACTTTTCATTTTTTTGAATGTGAAATCACCGCCTCAAGGCCATCAAAAGAAGAAAATCACTTCCTAATTAACCCAAATATTTATTTAAAAAAGAATTTACCTAATTTTCTTCGAGTCGTTCTTTGAATCTATGATCCCAATCCCCACAAGCCCTTTTTTTTTAAGGAAGAAAAAAAGTCCCAACGAGCCCCAAAGAAGGGGAAAGAATTCAGGCGTTAACAAATAGCTAGGTACCATACAAAGAATGTCTATGGCCTAATGGATAAGGCATCTGACTTCTAATTAGACGATTGTGGGTTTGAGCCCCACCAGGCGTGTGAAACTCAAATTTTTATTTTATTTTTTGTCTTTGATGAATATTTTTCAATGATATTGATAACGATAGTTAGTTTGAAAGTAATCACCACAAAAGAGACTAAATTCCAATTGAGAACTTCGCCAGTAAAAGTTTTGTTCTGATTTCCCCTTTTGTCTCCAGGCCTTTGATATTGATTTGAATTAACACAACAAATTAAGCAACTTATTAGTTGAATGTTGTGTGACAATGAACTCTTTAGTCTTTGGGGGAATATCAAACATTTTTTTTCCTGTCCTATTAATGATCATTATAAATTATAGTATATTCCTTACATCTTTTAGCGTACATTATTAAAAGGCATATTTTCAAGATACAACCAATATGATGAAATGAAAATTTTGTATGAATCAATATACACCCAAAATATCTATTCAAAGAAACAAAGGCAACCAAAATATAGAATCCATGGTATATGTGAACATAGCACTGGATGTATGTCTATCTAATGTTCTGTAAAATACAATCCAAGAAAACGTAGCATCATATACACAAAGCTACATAAATTTAGAAAATAAGCTTTATTAATAATCCTCTTAGGGGTTTATCCTATGTAAAATTGGAATTATTATAGACATGTAGGGAATGTATATATAAACATGTTGAAATATAGAAATTGTTATGCTGTCAGACAATTTTTAAAAGGATGCCAGCTAATTGGATGAAACCATTTAACATGTCTAAAGCACATGTCACCATGTATCCAATATTTTTCAAATAAGGTGTTATTTTTTTTAATGACTAATAAACCTCATAACAAGTTAAAAAATGATAATTTGACAAGGCTGCAAAACACATGTCAACCTTTTCTAGGCTAAACAAATAAAACCTGCTTAATTGCAAATAGCTGCCTCAAATTTGAAAGCGGCCATCCCAAATTAATCCTTCACTAAATGATCCCGCTAATTGTATCACAACTAACTACCTGAAATCTCAGTGTTAATGGAAAATGAAAAAAGATAAGGTTGGTCAATAGGGAATTCCCACGTGGGCGGATGGAGGGTGGGTGGAATTTTCCCTTAGTCAAAACAATATTCTTGCACAATAGCATTGTTGTAGTCATAAACTCCTTCATGTGATGACCTCAGTATATCAACCACCGACATGAGCCTCACACCATTCCCCGCTGGGCTTTTCCTACATGTGTAAATTTGTTGCTCCCCATTGCTTTAAATATGGACAACCTCCACACACAACTTTGTCTTCTATTGCCAGGGGCCAAAATCCAATTAGTGCATCATTGAATTCTTCTCCTTTTGGAATCCTTAAGAGCAAAACATCCCCTTTATCATTGGTCTGAACGTCCCATTACGGTCCAATAGTTCCTTAACTTTAGTTACTACTCCACGAAGACAACATCAGCAACCTTGAGGCCCTGCCTGCAATCCTGTCACAATTTGTTTGTCAAGATCTAGTTCTGTTGCATCTATCCAAAATGCCCATGCCTACTGTAATGCCTCTTTGAGTGCAATAAGGAATATATATTTCACGCATACAAGGGGAGATTATGTGATGAGTGATCTCAAAAAACCACTTGAAATCAGCTCCCCGAATAACAGCCTACGGTAGAGGTTTAGTCCTCACTTTGAAAAGGATCAATGTTAATTTTGAAAGCAGGTTGTGATGGTGGTTTCCATGAAATGACACACTACTCATAGCTATACAGGTAGTGCTCAATAAGCTGACACACTGATTTCTGTAACACCAAACATGTCAAGTAATAACTGTAAATTTAGCCAATTATAGATGCTCTATACAAGATGATAATTAAACTTCAGCCAATCCTTCCAATCCAGTCTAAAAAAGGACAGTTGAAAAAGGACGGGTAATTCTGAGCATAAAAAGTGAGACCGTGCAGCACTAGCAAAGGGGTAGTCCCTGAAGAAGTGCAATGTTGAAAAATAAAGACGTACCTCATTGCGGAAGCATAAGATCTCATTGCTTGCAGATTGCCCAGGAATAGTTGAACTTGGATTGACGGTGGTTACCAGAGTCACCGGCATCGTCACGCCCCAAACCCAAACCCGAATGAGGGTAAGGCTAGCGTGAGAGGAGGGGAGAGATAGTGAAGGCTGCTATTTTTGCTCAGATGCTACTAATGCGCAATTAGGTCATTAAAACCCCCTTTAGTTCAACGCACAGCTCGTAACCGACAACGAGCAGCTAATAGGGATATTAATACATAACTAATCATTCCGTGAGTTATTAATGTGACCATTATACTCGGTCAACAGCTCCCTCTCGATCACATAAACCATAAGTTACACTTTTCTCTCCCAACTAATCTCTTCACGCCTCATATTGGGAATGGAGCATGGGACCAGAAAGTAACCAATAGTGTTATATTAAGTCACCATCTAATACTTTCACAAAATACAATACCCTAAATCATCCTCAGCATTAGCAGTGCATACAGTCTCTCTATGCTATACGATATATCATATGATTATATACTCAATATAATCGCCCGGGCTGATACGATGATGGATAGATTTTTCCTTCAACACTCATAAAATGTCATCTCAGCTTAACTGCTTTACTAACGTGTTCTCACTGAACTGTATACATCATGACCCTTAAGAAGCACATTAAGGTAGCATCATCAAGTTTCGACTTCATATCATAGCTTTAAGCCAAAGGATCAACGTCCACAGGGTCACACAATGACAAGAGGTAGGGAAGTCAATTGTCAATCCATGAAAGGGTCATCTTATAAGCACACACAGTATGAGATGTGTGTCATGGCATAGTTTCAACTCGGCTGGGTATGTCATTCTTTATGTCATGCGAATCATCAGTCTAGACTTTAACCCCAAAAAGTCTAATTTGAGCCACTAGGTCAACATAGTGAATGTTAATCTTGGCACTCACAATTCAGCTTTTAAGGTTTCAATATGAAATCTTATTGCACACTCGACTCCCTCGAGTCTCGTCTTAGACTTACTAAGGCGACCATATTCATTTTACTCATACAATTCCCATGTGAGTAATCAATATTGCAAACTTAGTGCCGGCATGATTTAGTCTCATCATGCCTGCTACTCAAGCATCAAGGTGATTGCTTGTGTGACTAGGGCAATTAGAAGCATGTGATATTTCAATATGCCTAACATGCAACAATAAATCATGAGCATTTTGCTCATTCACAAAGAAAACATGCCCATTACATATCGAAACACTTTTGAGCACTAAACCTTATGAATGCCTAGACTCAACAAATAAGCTTTGAACACATAACTAGGAATAGGTTTAGTCAAGGGAACATAATCACCTTGTCACTATATATATATATACGTAATCGCAATGTTTGTTTCTTTGTCCCTATGGTAACAAGATACACAATCTACCTTGTAGCTGACATTGTTGTATAGTTTTGCTTCTTACTTTACCATGACATGGCTCTCCCAATCAGGGTGAAGCATGTCCTGAGGTTGACCTAGACTCATTCAGGTCACCACTCCAATTGGCATTTGAGTATCCTCTCAATTTGAGGTCTCCTCCTTGATAGCGAAAGACTAAGTCAGCCACACCACAAAGGTACTGCTTAACTCTCTGGACAGCTTGCCAATTAACAAGTTCTAGGTTACTTTGGCAACAACATACTAAACCAACTGCAAAGCAAATGTCACGCCGTGTACATATTCTAACCTACATTAAGCTTCCTACGACACTACCGTAGGGACGTTGTTCATTATCTCCATTTTGTCATCTATTTTAGGGCATTGAATAAGACTCAAGGTTAGACTATTATCAACTAGGATGCGCAAAACTAGTTAACCGGAGTTTTGGTTAACCTAAAATAAGTTAACTGATTTTTCGGTTCAAAAAATTCCGAACTGTAACCGAACCAAAAAATTCGGTTAACCATTTCGATTAACCAAAATTTCCGGTTTATCAAAACCCGAACCATAACTGAACTGAAATTTTTGGTTAACCGGTTTTTCGATTCGATTAATCGATTTTTCAGTTCGGTTATCAGTTAACCGTTTATAAATAATGAAAAACTTATACTTNNNTACGTAAATTTTTCATTTTTTAATATTTAAATTCTTTTTATAAACATTAAACTTTGGTTACCATTTATAAATAATAAAAAAGTGCACTTTCTTACCTAATTATTTTATTTTTTATGTATAACTTTTTAAAAAAATAAAATTATTTTCGGTTCGGTTAACCACCGGTTAATCGAATTTTCAAAGAGTCTAAATCGTAAGCGAACTGAAAAATGAAAAAAAAAATTTAGTTTGATTAACCGAACGGACGTTTTTGAAAAATTTGTTTGGTTAACCGGTTTTTCAATTTGGTTTTTTTGGTTTTCGATTTTGGATTTTTTTGCACACCCCTATTCTCAACTGGAGTATCCACGGGTTTGGAATTATACATCCAAAATCGTTCCAAGTCCTTTTATGCATGCATCTTGGAATGGTTTTGAATTATTTCCACTCGTAGGATGTACCTAACTTTACTCATGTCCTCCATCTCGAAGACATAGGATAGCCACTTTTAAGTAGATTCCATCAACTCTAAGTTGTTCTCGACCAATAGTATGTCAATAACATACAGGATAAGAAACATAATCCCCCATACTGAGCTTTTGACATACACATGATGGTCTTCTGAAACCATAGTTAAGCCAAACTAAGTTATGTCTTCATGGAATCTAAATAACTAAAATCTAGAAGATTGCCTATGATCATAAATAGAGCGTTTAAGACGACACACCTTGTCCTCTTATCCCTTTGATACAAACCAATGGGTGAGTCTATATAAATTTCTTCCTCAAGATTACCACTGAGGAAAGCAGTTTTTACGTCTATTTTGAACATCTTAAAAGTCTAAATGGGTAACCACAGCAAGGAGTAACTAGGTCTAAACTTATCAATCAAACCATCTGCCCGATGTTTTATCTTGAAAACTCATGTGTTTTCGATAAACTCGCATCAAGGCGGAGCATCAACGAGGTGTAAAACCTTTTTCTTGCCATAGAGTCCATTTCATCCCTCATAACATCCATCCACTCTTAGTGATTTGGTGAATCAATCACTTTTTGATAAGGGGTAGGATCCTCAACTTCCAATGAAGTACATAGGAATATTTCCTCTTCAACTTGGAAATGTCGTTGAGGAATTCTTCCATACCCACTCCTTTGGATCTTGGAACCTTCATTATTTGTCTACCTAGGTGAGAAATTCCTCCGCTTTCTTTAAGAGGTATGGGACCCTAAACACGAGAAGAATTACTCCGACTATCCATTGGATGTGTGGGATCCTACTCATGTACACTAACCGCATATTCAGGAGTAGGAGATTGAGGACAAACCTCATTCTCATGTTGACTCTCCTCAATATTTTAGGGATTGAGAGCGAATCTCATTCTCTTTAATAGACAAACCTTCACCATTCCTATCAAATAAGGAAGGTGTACCGTTCTCAGTCACTTAGTGAGAATTCAAATCCTCTCCCTCACCGAGATATGGTTAAAGGTCTTGTTACAACTCATAAAATTCGAAGTCATTTTTAAATTTCACCAAAATCCTGGAAACTCATCCTCAAGAAAATCAACATTGTGGGAATTCATTTCATGATCTCAATTGATTCGAAAAGTTCTAATACTTCATTCCATTTGAGTCCTACTACCGCTATAAAGTATATGAACACACAAGTACGTAATAGCGGTAAGATAATAGGTACACATACCTATATCATGCATAGTATATAGCTCCATGATATGCTTTCACATTCATAGGTCCGCAGATATCTGGAGTGAACAAACATGAAGGGATTCGATGCCCTCGAAACCTTACAAAAAGATTTCACATTGCTTTATTAGCTAGACATAACTCACATCTTGTAACTTCAGCCTAGTGAGTTAGTCTTAAAAGACTATCTTCATCTAGTTGTTAAGTCTACCTTGACCCTCGTGTTCAAGTCAAGCATGCCTAAAACAGAGTTGAAAATGAGGCAAAGATGAAAGATGTCTTATTTCGTGCAAAATATTGAAAACACCTTTTAATGTGATGTGGGCAAATAAATTATCATTGTATACGATATTTAAGACATCTAGACGAAAATTAAAGAGAAATTAATCTCACAAACAAAAGACACAAGGGAACATCACACCCCAGGTGCATAGAGAGTATCGTGAAGAAGCAAAGCATTCTCTTCACAACGATATGTCCTTATTTTAAGGACACCTTCTTCACGGTCGTGACAAAAAATGAAAATTTGTGAACTCACCAAGTAGCGATGAAGGTTCACAAAATCAACTCGATCCTAAGCTATGTGCTTAGTTGCTCCCATGTCTGCAATCCACTAAGGATCATAATTGACAACTGATGTTTGGGAGCACACATATTATCCAGGAGCAACTGTGAAAGAAGGTGCTTTAATCAGCTTAGTACAATCCCAAGCATAGGGTCCCTTATTTCCACATTTATAGCACTTACACATGCTATATGTGTTTCTTTATTTCCCTTAGCCCTTTTCCCTTTTGCAATCCAACCTTAGGTCTGGAACTTTAAGAGGAAATGAATCTGGATGAATCTAATGCTAAGCAAATCCCCTGTGTATTTAACAGTGGGATAACTTTCAATTTCATCACTTGATCATCATTGATGCAATATGACAAAGTACAGCATGTTGATCAATCCATTCTCGAACCTGACGAATGTTCTAATACTTCACATTCGTTCAGAAGAAACTGAATCTTTTGATACTTTGTGTCATAGTCAGTACTATCAAGTTATTCATTGGTAAACAAATTACCAACCACATTTTAATTGTCATATCTAGAAGTATATATTTTAAAAGATGGACATTAGACATATTTTCAAATAATTAAATTATCAAAAACTCCATCATTCATATTGCATAATTGAAAATTTCGCTAAGCTCATAGTCACCACATACAAACATGAATTAGAAGTTTTTATAATTTAATTATCACATTTTTCTATAAAACAAAATTTATGGAGAACATTATGGTTAAACTAATTAACATTTCAGAAATATCACAAAGATATTCAACCTTATCATGTGAACCAAATTTACATGAAGTTATCTCATTACATAAAACGATTAAAAACAATTAATATGTCATTTAAAAATCTATCAATGACATATCAACCATAAAATTCATATTATTATATAAAATGAATTTATATAATAAAATGAATCTATATTGCACAACATATTCGAATAATAACATGTTACAAAAGAAATCCATTAAAGCCCAAGGAACATTATATAGAACATATTTGTATAATTATAGATAACATAAAACTTATTCAAATGTTACTCGCAAATTATGAAACACATTCATAATTTTATAAATTTAGATTTTATGAAACGAATTCATAAAATACCGCTAAATTACATAATTAACAGAAAACATGAGACGAATTCATATTCGTTAATTTGGGCAAAGAAAAATTGCTAAAATAATTAGCAAATTTGCTACAACTCATGTAGTTTGTATATGTTAAACACATTTGTATAATACTACTAATTGGTGATTGAAATGAAACATATTCATGTAATTGAATGCAATATAATTTGCAACATAAAATATATCCAAATATTAATCGCAATTAATTATATAGAATAGATCCATATAATATTAAAATTTGGATGAAACGAATTCATAATAAAACCCGCTAATTACATAAAACGTATTCATATAATATTGCAAATTTAAAATTCATGAAATAAATTCATAAAATAATCAAATACATCCAATTAACAGTATGAAACTTATTCTTATTAAGCTTCATGAATCATTTTTATTAACTACAACATTGACAGAATAATTAACTAATTCATAATTGTTCATGTTTTTCATAAATTTATCAAATCACGAAACACATTCACATAACTGAATATTATATAAACATATTTATTTAATATAAGTTATAAAATATAACATATGAAATATATTCATTTACAGACCAAGGGGGATCTTAATATCACATAGATATTTGTTGAATTTGAGTAAAAAAAAATTTACATCATAGATACCAATTTTATATATGAAACAAATTCATATACCTTCAATTCAATTAATTATTTACAAGTCAATCGACGTGAAAATTTCAAGTTGACAAACATATAAAACGAATTTATATGCGACATTAAATATATTAATAATTTTATAACGAGTTCATGCATTCTAGATTAAAACTAATTCTAAATCTTAATTCAACTAATGA
>NCQV01071010.1:0-18680 GCA_002740545.1 Lophocereus schottii
AAGATAGGTTCTTCTCACGTGTAAGACATTACTATTGGGAAGATCCTTATCTTTTCAAATATTGCCCTGACCAAGTGATACATAGATGTGTCCCCAGGAGTAAAATTCATAGTATTCTTACCTTTTGTCACTCTTATGCTTGTGGTGGTCACTTTGGAGGTCGTAGGATAGCTGCTAAAGGCCTACAAAGTGGGTTCTTTTGGCCCACTCTTTTTAGAGACGCTCACCAATTCTGTCTTGCTTGTGAGCGTTGTCAATGTACGGGTGCCCTGTTCCGTCGTGATATGATGCCCCTTTCTCCTATTCTGATTGTTGAGATATTTGACGTGTGGGGCATTGATTTCATGGGTCCTTTTCCCCTGTCTTTTGGCTTTGTATACATATTGGTTGCTGTTGATTATGTGTCAAAGTGGGTGGGAGCTCAGGCTAATAGGACCAATGACCACAAGGTCATGCTCAAATGTTTAAAAGAATACATATTTTGTCGATATGGAACCCCTGTAGCCCTTATTAGTGATGGAGGGAGTCACTTTTATCATCGATCTTTTGAGGCTTCGCTTAGGAAGTATTCTATGACTCATAAAATAGCCACCCCTTATCACCCTCAGACTAGTGGTCAAGTTGAGGTATCTAATCGTGAAATTAAGTCTATCCTTGAAAAAACGGTTCGACCTGGTAGAAAAGATTAGTCTTTGAGATTGCATGATACTCTTTGGGCCTATCGTACTACTTATAAGACTCCCATCGGGATGTCTCCTTACAGGCTTCTTTTTGGTAAGGCTTGTCACTTGCCAGTTGAGTTAGAACACCGTGCCTTTTGGGCTATTAAAGCTTTTAATTTTGATATGAAACAAGTAGGTTCTAACCACAGGCTTCAATTGAATGAGTTGGATGAATTGTATAATGAAGCCTATGAGAATGCTAAGATTTATAAAGCCAAAACCAAAGCTTTTCATGACAAACGATTTCTCACAAATCTTTTGAACCTAATCAGAAGGTTTGGATTTTTATCTCTAAGCTTCAGCTATTTCTTAACAAGTTGAGATCTAGATGGAATGGTCCTTTTGTTGTCCAACAAGTGTTTTCCTCTGGGGTGGTCCAAATTTTGGATCCCCAAGATGGTATAGTTCTCATGGTTAATAGTCAACGTTTGAAACCTGTTGTGACTCATGATATTAACCTTGATTTGATTGAATCCATCAACTTGGTCGACCCTATCTAATATGATTAGTGGGTAAGACATTGTCTAGCTGAAGACGTTAAACTTAGTGCCTATTAGGAGGCAACCCAATCTTTTTAGGTGATTTTGAGTGTTTTATTTTTATTTTTATTTTTATTTTTTCTATCAAGGTGTGCTTGTGTTTTTAAGTGTGATTCTTCACTTGGTTTTTGCCTTTTGAGGTTCGTGATGGTTGTGACGGTCCAGTGAGAGTTCGACTATTGGGCTTACATGGAAATGACTTCCTCATGCTATCAGGTTGTGTTGCTCTTTTCTCCATCTCCTTCTATCCTATTGTTTTCTACATTGAAGACAATGTAAAGTTTAGGTGTGGGGCGAAGGCAAAATGAAAATGAAAATTCTGGGGAAAATTAAACTTAAAAATTGTCGGTCAATTTGATTTTGGAAAGTAATTGAGTGTTCTAATTATGCATGTTCTACTCCTACTATGTGGATTTCATTCATGTAACCCATGCTCAGTAGAGATTATTTCTAGCTTTGACTGGTTGAAGGCCAAAATTTTTGCTGTGGTAATGTCACTATGCAGTCGATTTTGAGTATGAGATGTAACCTCATTTACAATGTCGTGATGAGTATTCGATAAGCATTGAGTTTCCCATTGACATTTCAATCAAAAAAATTAAAAAAAGAAGAAAATAAAATAAATGAAATTAATTCAGTTCTGATTTCGATACCAATGTTCAGGTCCTATTTATATGCATATCTTTAATTGCCTGAATATGTACTAAGTATTTATCTGAGTGTTATCTTTATTCATATCTTTATCCACTCAAGAAAGTATATGAAATTAAGTAACTTCTGAAAATAAAAAGCTCAAAGTCTCAAAAAGAGAGAAAAAATTTTAAATAAAAATTTGATTTGGCATTGGGGACTTGATTTTAAAAGATGCTTTTGTGATTTTTGTTATGTGGGGTGAAAATTCGTGCCTATGATTTGCTACTTGGTTTCGTTGTGTACTTAATTTGCTTGAATCTTGGCCTATTGACTTGGTTGGAGTTGGAAATCTTTGATAATGAGTTGTGGGTTGGTGGTGAATTGATACATGTGATTTAGAGTGGGCATTCATAGTTGGGTCACTTGATATTCTTACCTAATCCTATTCTTTTCCTGCTTGATGGTTTGAATGAATCCACGCATTGTTGTTGTTCTTTGCTCGAGGACTAGAAAAGTCTTGATGTGGGGGAGTTGATAATTCATATTTTATATATAATTTTTCCTTTATTTCACCTATTTTTATGTCTTTAAAATAAATTTTTATGGGTAAATAATGCACATTTTATGAAATTTTCAGGTAGAAATAAATATAGAAGAGTTTGAGATGAAGTTAATCCTACAAGTGCAATGCCTAGAGTCCAAACT
This sequence comes from Lophocereus schottii, assembly GCA_002740545.1. NCBI lineage: Eukaryota > Viridiplantae > Streptophyta > Magnoliopsida > Caryophyllales > Cactaceae > Lophocereus > Lophocereus schottii. Next base: position 2,600 of record NCQV01071010.1, read on the forward strand.
TATGCCCAAAGGAAAAGAAAGAGAAAAAAAAAAAAAGAAGAAGAAGATCTCCTATTTTCCCACATGGCTAATTCTTAACCTAGTCAAATGCTATTAATCAAAATTAATATTATACTTATGACTAGCCATGACCATGCATGTAACATCCCAAATTAATTGGAATTGATTTTCATTAATTTTTGGGGTATCCTAAGGGGTTGGATTTTCACTATAAAAAGGGTTCAAGGTTGAGCGAAAAAAGGACACTCATATCCATCCATATACACTCACACTCATACATTCATCCATTCTCTCTCTCATTCTCCCATCTTCTATCTTCTATTTTTTTAGAGAGTTGAGAGAGTCTTTGTAAGACAAGATCATTTGGGTTGAAAGGTTAAGAAGAAAATAAGCTTTGTTAGCTATTTTTCTCTTTTCTTCTCATCTCATTTATGAGTCAAATTTGAGAGTTTACACTAAGTTTCACAAATTTGTATAATTGAGTATAAGGTTTGGACATAGGAAGTGAAATATACCAGTTCCAATGGTGTTTTCCCTAACTACAGCCGGCTAAACTACTCATTTCTAGGATTGGATGGATCCTTTATAATAATATTCTTTTGCTAATTTCTTATGGGGTTATTTTTGTCTCTTTTGCATAATCTTGAGTTTATATTTGATCATCATCGAATTCCGCATCTTATTACTAATGTTTAATCATGTTGATGACACTAGTTTAATTTGCTATCTCAAAAGAATATTTCACCTTGTTGGCTAATATGATGATTATGCAATTTGGACTTAAAATTGTAATGGTTTAAATTGAATAATTTATACTAGAAATTAGATGAGTTATGTCTAAAAAGAATAGTTCATGCTAAACCACTAGATAAATCATCTCACTTTATAATTATAATGATCTCTTTAATTTATGGCCTAATGCTTGTAGCTTGGGTTGAATAAGAGACAAATTGAATCCCCATTTGAATTAGTAAAGCAATATTGGCATCAAAGGTGAAATCCAAAGTCTTAGAGCTTTCTCCTATTTGATTTCTCTCTACTTTGCTACTCATTTGCTCTTCATTTTGTTCATTAATTTATTTTGATAATCCAACTCCAAAAATTAAATTATTCTTTATAATCAGAAAGGCCAAGTCTAAAATCACTGTTGTTCCTCGCAGGATCGACACCCTAATACTCGCTAGTCCATAATTAACCTTGTGCACTTGCAAGTAAAAAGGGTTTTAAAACTAGAACATAAAATTCACATCAAATTTTTCAAGGTTAAATGCATAGGAAAAACTAAGTGTAGGCAGAATACACAAGTTCAATCAACTTGGCAGTTTTGATCAGTGGACAAAATTCGACTTTCAGGTAACTTTTGTCCATGATCAGCATGATTTATCCAGGGGTTTTCTATCCTAACTTTATGGCTAGGGAGATATCTTGCATGCGAAGTAAGTTTCAAATGTATTGGACGTCATTTGGTTATTCAAAATTACCAGGCAAGTCCAAGTCTGCAAACTCGTCAGAATTCCAGTGCACGAGGTCTGAGTTTATCCCACTTGCAGCCTATGCATTCCATCAGATGGAGATGTTGTAGTCAGTCTATGTCAAAGTGCAGAAATTAAGCTCTCCATTGACCCGTATTGCAGCACATTTGGAGGCCAGTGGTCAATGAAATTCAGCTTAGAAGTCTGATGGTACAGACTGTTCAAGTCAGTGGATACGTACAACTTTGAGCTTATATTTCCTCATCATATGGGCGTCATTTTGTGCGTTTCTTGGATCCAAGTGACAATTACTTTAATATGCTTCATTGATTGCAGATATTTTCTACTTTAACTCACGAATTTAACCTAAGTGAGCTATATGGGGGTTCTTGATGTAATGTCCCCTACATTGTAGGATTTTGGAGAGGTTTGTTCTATGGTACATAAGTTTTGAAACCATTAACCATCGACGATTCCATATAAGAGAAACCAATGACACTTTAGAGAGACATTTTACTTCAATCTATTATAATTTAAGACTTGCTTAAATTACCTAAACTCTTGCAAGCAGTCCATTGACTCTACCTCCATCCGTGAAGTAGACATTACTCTTGAAAATATTTCACTGCACTTTCTGATAACATACCATTTTTCCATTGTCCTTGTTGGATTATCAACTGTTAGATAGTCCTCACTTTAACCAGGGGCTTTGTCTTTTTGTCTTCATGGCATCTCCCTGTCCAGTTGCATCATCATTTACTCTCATGTCATATCTTCATCAGTTCTGATCACCTTTTCCTGTTTTTCAAAGCTCAATTGTCACTAGTAGATGGATTATGATTGGGTTGCACCCATGTCAATTGATGAAAATTTTGTAGCACGCCTGACCAGAAGGTAGATCTTAAATACACTTTGTATACGGGTAGATTGTTGCCCAATTTGTGGGATCCATTGCTAAGGGAAATGCGATGTGTCTATGCTTTTTGGCTGATTCAATTTCCTATTGAAGATCACTTACATAAAGCTTAAGTTTAACAATTAAAATCTTTGCCATGCATTTGGATTACGTCAATGAGAAATTTTGATGGGTTACTGCCCTTTTAGAAACATGTCTTGAGCTGATTCATACTCCAGAACTCTAGAGTGGAAAGTATGACATAGTGGAACCTTAAAAATGGATTCGAGGAGTGGAGAAAATTTTGACTATAATGGGCGTTCTAGGGGATAAAAGGGTGAACATTGGAATATTTTATCTAACTAGTGAAACCAATACTTGGTGGAACGATGTTAAGAATAAGCTCTAAGGGTTTGGTTTGACTTGGAGTAGATTTGTGGAAGAATTAACCATAGCACTCCTGAGTGCCGAGTGGGAACTAACAAATGTATGTGGTGCGGTAGCCAGAGCAACTCATTGTTGCCTGTTCCTGAAGACTGAAGGCTATAGAGAAGGATTCTCAGCTTCAAGGCCTGCAGCTGTAGGAAGGGATCACATGTTGAGCAAGAAGACAGTTATCATATTTGGTACGGTAGATCCAATTACTATTCATTCATTTATATTCCTGCCGTGCAAGTGAACTTTGAGAATAAGGAGGCAGAAACCAATTATGGAATCAAGTTATCCAACGACTCTAGAGTTAAGTGTCCTACCTCTCATAAAATTGTTTTAATCAGTACTAGTGGGATAGTTTTTCCTGAAGGTCTGATTCAATTTGACTCATCAGACTTTGATATCATTTTGGAAATAAGCTAGTTGCGTACTTATGGGGTCAAAATAGGTTAGGTGGCCCTAAGGTTATTTCAAGAGATGAACAAGGGAGAGAAATATGTTTCATGGTCACAGAAAGAAAAAACCATGTCCTTTAAATTCTGTTATGGAAACAAGTAAGCTCTTATGTGAAGGACATATTGTGTAATGGTGTTATGCTATTGACATTCATCCTAAGCAAGGAAAAAGCATAAGATATCCCTATAGTTTACGAATTTATAGATGTTTCCCTGAAGAATTACCAGGAGTGCTCCACAAAGAGGCATTGATTATGAGATTGAATTAATCCCTTATGCTCAACCTATCTCTAACGCCCCATATCATATTGCTCCAACAGAGCTTAGAAAATTGAAGATCCAGTTACATGAGCAATTATAGAAAGTATGTACTAGACCATCCAAATGTTCCTCAACGGGATGCCTAGTTCTAGTTGCAAAGAAGAAGAATGAAACCTTATGTTTATGTATTGTTTTCAGAGAGCTGAACACGATCACCATCCAAAACAAATACCCATCGCCCCAAGTAGGTGACTTATTTGATTAACTGCAAAGAACATGAGTCTTTTCTAAGATTGATTTACGATCAAGGTACCGTCAACTTAGGTTTAAACCTCAAAACAACCCCAAGACTGCATTAAGGATAATGTTTGGGTGACTATGAATTCACTGTGATGCCTTTTAGCCTAATCAATGGCCTTATAGCCTTTACGGGTCCTATGAATAGAGTTTCAAACCATATCTAGACAAGTTATTATGGTGTTTACAAAAGACATCCTGAATTACTCCAAGGATAGAGACTAGCCTACTATTTATTTGAGACAGTGTTGCAGACCTTGAAGCGACACAATTACATAAAAAATACTGAAGGGACATCAATTATATAACAAATGCAAAAGGCATGAGAACTAATTAGAAGCAATGGTATTTATGCAGCATATGGTTTCAAAGGAAGAGATTAAGGTTGATTTGCACAAGCTGAAAACGATTACAAAGTGCCCAACACCCACCAATGCACTAAGCCTAGAAACTGTTTGAGTTTAGCATAGACTTATCGAGTTCAAGAAGGATTTGACAAATATTGTCTTTCCTGGCCAATTGGTTGAAGCAAGCTACAAAGTTAGCAAGAAGATAAAGTGGTGGCTTATGCCTTCTAACAACTCAAGTCTTATGAGAAGAATTACCCTACCCATTTCTCTAGTTTTTGCATTAAAAATTTATAAACATTACTTATATGGGGTACCATGTAAGAATCAATACTGATCGTCAAAGCTTCAAGTAGATCTTCACTCAGAAGAAGCTCAATTAGTTGTGGCAGCTCCAATGTCAACCAAGAAAGGGAAATGTTATGACTGACACCCTAAATAGGAAGGCACAACATACCTTGTACGCTGTAGTGAATGCGCAACTGAATCTCTTGAGAGGGCTTGAGGTCTTGGACACTCAATTAGTATTGAACAGGACGGTGAATGTTCAATTACAGACGCTCACCTTACAGCCCTCCCTAATGCAGGAAATTGGAGTGAATTAGGGTAGTGATCCTGAGCTCCAAAGAATAAAGCAAATTCTTGAGAAAGGGATTCAATTTTAATGGACTTTGTCATAGGATTCCATCAGTATAATATCTAGCCGAGATAAGAGATTTTAAGCCTATTATGGCAAGCACTTCAAAGAGCCTTTAGAACTAGATTGAACTTTGCAGTTCTTATCATCCTGAAACAGATGGACAAGTATCTAAAAATTATCAATGGATCAACTCTTCTAAGTTGGAGCCTATAGTACTTCACGACCTACGACCAACATTTGCATTTGAAGATAGTGGGGAATTCCCAACAGTTAACGTTGTGATCGCACTAGCAGAGAATCATTCATTAAATATCAAAACAAACAGATGGTAGACATTGACAACAAATCATCATATGGGTCATGAAGATCTTCTCAGTGTTTAATAAGGTGACACATGTCAGAAGATTCCTGAAAATATCCTACTAAAAGTGATAGAAACGCTATGTTGATAAAAGTAGGAGATTCCTGGACGTTAATGCATATAGCTAAGTTTTTCAGAAAGTTTCATCAATTAAGGGCATAAGGAGGTTGAACTGCAACTAAATTGCGGTTACGATCTTTTAGACCATATCAGTTTATTGAAAGGTTGAATTGCATAGCTTGTCTACCGGGTTTGCCTATATAACTCAAACATGTACATAACGTGTTCCTTACGTCACAACTCAGGCAGTATATTTCATATCCTAATCATGCTGTCATAATCAAACCTCTTTGCTGTCATTAAGGGTCTTGTATTTCACGAACACCAAGTCCAGATACTAGATCACAAGATTAAGTAGTTAAGCATCAAACAGATCTTTCTAATCAAATTACTTTGAGCAACTCATACCTCCTCAGAAGCTTCTTGGGAAGTTGAGCAAGACGTGTAAGCAAAGTACTCTTACTTATTTAAGATAACCTTGTATGTATTGACAAAGTTCATAAGTTTCGAGGACGAAACTCTTTAAGGGGGGAAGGCTGTAATAACCCGACCTTAAATCATGTTTATTTATCTAATTAAGCCATGTTATTAATTTTTCATATTTATTTACTTCATTTGACCATCCTAATTGGGAGAATTCAATTTTGGGGCCCACTTTGCAATTCGAATTTCATTTACCGCAACAATTTCGAAAAAATTGATAGTAGGCCTCGATAATTATGGTTTAAAAGATTAAATAATTTTTTATAACATCGCCAAAAAAAATTTAACTTTCTCGCATAAAGTATATTTTTCGGACCTAAGCTCATTAGGCTTAATTACAATTAGCCAAATGCATTAATGAGATTAAATTTTAGCCAAGTATCAAAGATAAGCATAAAAATCATTTTTCTTCCTCACAAGCAAGACTAGTTTTCCTCTCTCTTTCCTCTCACGTTCCTCTCTCTTTCCTCTCACGTTCCTCTCTATTTCTCTACCCCCATGGGCAGCCCTTCCTGCCACCACCACATCCACCAGCTATCAACCATCAGCCACCACCCACCACCCACGACGCACACAAACATCAACCACCACCTCCATCTTCATATATTCAAGCTTCAAGTGAGTAAACGCTGACTTTATCAATCACATAACAAATATAAAAAGCATGAGTACTGATTAGAAGCAATGTTATTTGTGGAGTATATGGTTTCAAAGGAAGAGATTAAGGTTGATTTGCACAAGCTGAAAGCGGTTATAAAGTGCCCAACACCCACCAATGCACTAAGCCTAGAAACTGTTTGAGTTTAGCATGGAATAATCGAGTTCAGGAAGGATTTGACAAATATTATCATCCCTGACCAATTTGTCGAAGCAAGCAACAAAGTTAGCAAGAAGATAAAGTGGTGGCTTATGCCTTCTAACAACTCAAGTCTTATGAGAAGAATTACCCTACCCATTTCTCTAGTTTTTGCATTGAAAATTTATAGACATTACTTATATGGGGTACCATGTAAGAATCAATACTGATCATCAAAGCTTCAAGTGCATCTTCACTCAGAAGAAGCTCAATCAGTTGTGGTAGATCCAATATCAACCAAGAAAGGGAAATGTTATGGCAGACGCCCTAAATAGGAAGGCACAACATACATTGTACGCTGTAGAGATTGCGCAACTGAATCTCTTGAGAGAGCTTGAGGTCTTGGACATTCAATTAGTGTTGAACAGGAAGGTGAATCTTCCATTACCGGCGCTTACCTTACAGCCCTCCCTAATGGAGGAAATTGGAGCGAATCAGGGTAGTGATCCTGATCTCTAAAGAATAAAGCAAACTCTTGAGAAAGGGATTCAATTCCAATGGATTTGTCATAGGATTCCCTCAAATATAGTATCTGATCGAGATCAGAGATTTTAAGCCTGTTTTGGTAAGCACTTCAAAGAGCCTTCAGAACTAGATTGAACTTTTGTAGTACTTATCATCCTGAAATAGATGGACAAGCATCTAAAAATATCAATGGATCAACTCTTCTAAGTTGGAGCCTGAAGTGCTTCACGAACGACCAACATTTGCATTTGAAGACAGTAGGGAACTCCTAACAGTCAACGTTGTGATAGCACTAGCAGAAAATCCTTCATTAAACATCAGGACAAGCTGGTGGTAGACATTGACAACAAATCATCTTATGAGTCAGGAAAATTTTCTCCAGTGTTTAATAAGGTGACACATGTCAGAAAATTCCTGAAAAAATCCGGTTGAAATGATAGAAATGCTATGTTGATAAAAGAAGGAAATTCCTAGACTTTTATGCATATACCAAGGTTTTTTAGAAATTTTCATCAATTAGGGTTGTAAGGAGGTTAAATTGCAACTAATTTGCAGTCATGATCTTTTAGACCATGTCAGTTTATTGAAAGGCCGAATTTCATAGATTGTCTATCGGGTCTACCTGTATAACTCAAAAACGTACATAACGTGTTTCATACCTCACAGCTGAGTCAGTACATTTCATCTCCTGATCATGCTATCATAATCAAACCCCTTTGCCATCATTGAGGGTCTTGTATTTCACGAGCGCCCTGTCTAAATACTAGATCACAAGATTAAGTAGTTAAGCATCAAGCATATCTTTCTAATCAAATTACTTTGAGCAACTCATACGTCCTCAGAAGCTACATGGGAAGTTGAGCAAGAAGTGTATGCAAGGTACCCATACTTATTTGAGATAACCTTGCATGTGTTGGCAAAGTTCATAAGTTTCGAGGAATAAACTCTTTAAGGGGGGGAGGTTGTAATAGCCCGACCCTAAATCATATTTATTTATCTAATTAAGCCATGTTATTAATTTTTCACATTTATTTACCTTATTTAACCATCCCGGTTGGGAGAATTCAAATTTGAGCCCCACTTTGCAATTCGCGTTTCATTTACTGTAACAATTTCGGAAAAACTGATTGTAGGCCTCGATAATTATAGTTTAAAAGATTAAATTATTTTTTATAACATCACAAAAAAAATTAATTTACTCGCATAAAGTATATTTTTCGGGCCTAAGCTCATTAAGCTTAATTACCATTAGCGAAATGCGTTAATGAGATTAAATTTCAGCCAAGTAAAATAAACAAGGCAAAAACAAAGAGCATATATCAACCAAGTATCAAAGATAAGCAGAAAAGTCATTTTTCTTCCTCACAAGCAAGACTAGTCTTCATCTCTCTTTCCTCTCACGTTCCTCTCCATTTCTCTATCCCCATGAGCAGCCCTTGCTGCCACCACCACACCCACCAACTATCAACCACCAGCCACCACCCACAACGCAAACAAACATCAACCACAACCTCCATCTTCATATATTCAAGCTTCAAGTGAGTAAATGCTAACTTTATCTTGTTGTTTTGATTGTGTTTTGGATTTTGATTCTTGTTTTTGGTTGTTAATCATGTTGTTTTGATGCAATCAAGAGTTGTTTTGATGTTGTATTGGTTGGATCATCTTGAAGGAAAGAAAAGATGAAGGGTGTTCATGTTCATGCAAGTTTAGGGTGTGATGATGGACTTTGATTGTTTTAAATGACATTTTATGATCTTTGACATTGGCAATGAATATGAAGATATTTATACTAATTTATATAAGTTAAAGAGTGATTTCAGAGGGTGGTTATGTGAAGAAAGAATTGAAAAATGTGATTATTGAGCAGTAAACCGACCTGAAATAGGGGTCCCTTCAGGCGAAAACTGGTATTAATTGGCGTATCCAAAATTTATGAATTTTGGCGTAGGGATATCTTGATGCATTAGCTTTCAATTGGCTTTAGAATGACTCAATTTTGAGTTGAGTGGACAAAGTTATGACCAACGTACTGAAGACTGTGCAGTATAAATCGAAACTGGGAGCATTTGTGAACGGGGGATGTTACGGAAAAAATGGTATTGATTGGGTTATTGAAAAATTGTGAATTTCGGTATGTGGATAGATCAGTGAGTTATTTTTCAAATGCCTTTTGGATCACCTTAATCCGAGTTCTGTGGAAAACGTGCTTGTCATTTTGCTACGACTGTGCAAATTGAACTGAAATTGTGCAAGTCTGTGTTCTACCCTAATTCTAGGGACCTTACCATGTGAATCATGTAAAAGCTTTAGTGGACATTATGAGCTTTTCATATTGGGGTTTTATATCTCAATTAGAGGGTCAGGAGTGATGATATCGATTTTCTAAAGTAGACCATCAAACGGTGTTATGTGAAGAAAGAAATCAGTGCTTAACGGATCAAATAGAGGTTATTTGAGCCTTTATGAACCTTACGATACCCCTTGTAGCATTGAACCTTCCATTATACATTTTGGAATCTTTCATTATCCATTTCAGAAACATTAAAAACTCATATTGCGTTTATTTCAATGGAAATTTTTTCATTATTAGCTCAATCATTCCAATGTGATCTATTTTGTTTCAATTTGTTGTATTTCAAGTTCAATAACCCTAATTGATTTATTTTTTAGATCATCTTAGTTTAACTTGCCTTATATTGAATCATTGGAATTGTAGAAGCCTCTTAATTGATTAATTTCCATTAAGGTTATAAATTATATCAGTGAATATGGTTCACCAACTACATTTATCTATAATTTAAGCTGCCTTATATTGAATCATTGGAATTGTAGAAGCCTCTTAATTGATCAATTTTCATTAAAGTTATAAATTATGTCAGTGAACATGATTCACTTATTGCATTTATCTATAATTACATTTCTTAAACAAAAATGGGGCCTAGTCTATCATTTTTCAATGTGCATACATATTACCAAGTGAAATTGCATTTTAAAGACTTTAGGTACGTCCATTGCCTGTATCTTTAGAAATCAGAGTATATATATCAACGTTATCATGTTTTGGCACGTACATCAATGAATCAGTTGATACAGTGATTTATCACGTAATGAGTGACCCCATCAGTTATCATCTATAGGGCATTCGCCCTTCAGTTAATCATGCAGCTTCAGGTCAGGTCCCCCGATCGACTTGGTAGGTGTACACCTATCCATAGATCGTAACAGTAGCAAGGGATTCACTATTAGATAATAACTAGGAATACAGTTTCACATTCATCTCATTCACTGTTTTAACTTAAAATGAATTACAAAGCGAGCCCAACCAGTGTTTCAATGATCATTTAACAGTACAGGAATGCATGTACTTAGCTTCAGCTCATAGTTTGAAATGTTTCTCATATTTTGTTTTAGACAAATGCTTAGAGAATCGTCTTCATGCTAGCAAACCAGCATAAGAGAATAAGTTGAGCAAGGGAATCTAGATGGATCAACACTGATACTGTGTATGCATATTTTTGGAGCTCTATATTGAAATCTTCAGTGGATGGAGATGCAGATTACATGGTGAATTGTTTTCACTATAGTGTAAAAACCTTATGTTGGTTAACAGTTGATTATATATGGATTGATCAAGTGTGTATGTGTATGATTGAAGCTATGCTTAACTGTGTTATTTATAGCACTCATGTTTCAAGCCTTGTCCTTTTGGTAATGCCCTATCATTAGGTTGTCTAGATTATACTTAAGGGATTTATTAAGGAAAATACAAGCAGTGAAACATGTTTAATTTGAGGGCATTACAGATTTGGTATCAGAGCGAGGTTTAGATTCTCTTAATGGGATATGGAGTATGAAGAGTGGAGTTAGAAGACCGAGAAAATTGATTATTGGGGGATTATTATGATATCATTGGAGATTTGTGATGCTAGTAATGTATGCTTATCTCTCACATATTCTACTCGTGCATTTTTCTTTATCAGATGGATCCATACAACATGTATATAGTTTGATCTCAAGCATCAGATTCGAGGGTAATTTTGAACAGCAAGTTAAAGGTGCCTCCAATGCATTTAGGTAAGTATGGCCATATTGTCCAGAAGTCGCTCGGCATGGCCATATGAGCCTCCCATCCGAATGGTATGTTGTCCTTTTAGCTGAAATTGTTTATTTTTGGGATGTAAACTCTTGCACCTCGGGCGTGTGGCACGTAGAGTTGTGGTCTCCGGTGTGTAGCTGTTGAGCTTGATTTGATATCCTTTTGTACTTCTAATCAATGCGCGGAAGTTGATGTAAGGCTTTAAGCATGGCAAATGAACAATTTATAGGCGAAACTCTGTCCGTTTCACCCTAGGAAGTTAAGAGTCACTAACACTCCTCGCCCTTCGGGTGGGAGCTGTTACAAATGTGTCCTATGAAGGGCCCTTGACTCATTTTTTTAATGTTAAATGCATAGGAAAAACTAAGTATAGGCAGAATACACAAGTTCAATCAACTTGGCAGTTTTGATCAGTGCACAAGGTCCGACTTTAAGATAACTTTTGTCCATGATCAGCATAATTTATCTAGGCATTTCCTATCCTAACTTTATGGTTAGGGAGATATCTTGCATGTGAAGTAAGTTTCGAATGGATTGGAGGGCATTTGGTCATTCAAAATTGCCAGGCAAGTCCAAGTCTACAAACTGGTCAGAATTCCAGTGCATGAGGTCTGAGTTTATCCCACTTGCAGCCTATGCATTCCATCAGATAGAGATGTTTTAGTTAATCCATGTCAAAGTACAGAAATTAAGCTTTCTATTAACCCATGTTGCAGCACATTTGGAGGCCAGTGGTCAATCAAATTCAGCCTACAAGTCTGATGGCACAGACGGTTCAAGTCAGTGGATACGTACAACTTTGAGCTTATGTTTCCTCATCATATGGGTGCCATTTTGTGTGTTTCTTGGATCGAAGTGGCAAGTGCTTCAATATGCTTCATTGATTGTAGATATTTTCTTCTATAACTCACGAATTTCATCTAAGGGAGCTATATGGGGGTTCTTGATGTAATATCCCCTGAATTGTAGGATTTTGGAGGGGCTTGTTCTATGGTAAATAAGTTTTGAAACCATTAACTATCAACGATTCCATATAGGAGAAACTGAGGACACTTTTTAGAGAGACATTTTGCTTCAATCTATTACACTTCAAGACTTGCTTAAATTGCTAAACTCTTGCAAGCAGTCCAATGACTCCACCTCCATTCGTAAAGTAGACATTACTCTTGAAAATATTTCACTACACTTTCTGATAACATACCATTTACCATTGTCGTTGTTGGATTATCAACTGTTGGATACTCCTCACTTTGACCAGGGGCTTCATCTTTTTGTCTTCAAGGCATCTCCCCATCTAGTTGCATCGTCATTCACTCTCATGTCATATCTTCATTAATTATAATCACTTTTTCCTATTTTTAAGAGCTCAATTGTTATACTAGATGGATTATGATTGGGTTACGCCCATGTCAATAAATAATAATTTGTAGCACGCTTGACCAGAAGGTAGATCGTAACTATACTTTGTATAGGGGTTGATTGTTGTCTAATTTGTGGGATCCATTGTGAAGGGAAACGTGATGTGTCTACCTTTTTGGCTAATTCAATTTCCTATTGAAGATCACTTATATAAAGCTTAAGTTTGGTGATCAAAATCTTTGCCATGCATTTGGATTGCGTCAGTAAGAGATTTTGGTGGGTTACTGCCCCTTTGAAACATATCTTCAGCTGATTCATACTCTAGAACTCTAGAGTGGAAAGTACGACACGGTGGAACCTTAAGAATGGATTCGAGGAGTGGAGAACATTTTCACTATAATAGAGGTTCCAGAGGATAAAAGGGTGAACATTGGAATATTTTATCTAACTAGTGAAACAAATATTTGATGGAATACTGTTAAGAATAGGCTATTAGGGTTTGGTTTCACTTAGAGAAGGTTTATGGAAGAATTAACCACAGCACTCCTGAGTGCCGAGTAGGAACTAACAAATGTATATGGTGCGGTAGCCAGAGTAACTCATTGCTGCCTGTTCCTAAAGACTGAAGGCTGTAGAGAAGGATTTTCACCTTCAAGGCTTGCAGCTATAGGAACGGATCACATGTTGAGCAAGAAAAAAGTTGTCATATCTAGTACGGTAGTTTCAATTGCTACTCATTCATTTATATTCCTGCCATGCAAGTGAACTTTGAGAATAAGGAGGCAGAAACTAATTATGGAATCAAGTTATCCAATAACTCTAGAGTTTAGTGTTCTATCTCTCACAAATCTATTTCAATCACTACTGGTGGGATAGTTTTTCCTAAAGTTCTGAATCAATTTGGCTCATCACACTTTGATATCATTTTGGAAATGAGCTGGTTGTGTACTTATGGGGTCAAAATAGGTTGGGTGGCCCTAAGATTATTTCAAGAGATGAACAAGGGAGAGAAATATATTTCATGGTCATAAAAAGGAAAAACCTTGTCCTTTAAATTCTGTTATGGAAACAAGTAAGCTCTTATGTCAAGGATATATTGTGTATTGGTGTTATGCTATTAACATTCATCCTAAGGAAGGAAAAAGCAGAAGATATCCTTATAATTTGTGAATTTATAGATGTTTTTCTGAAGAATTACCAGGAGTGCTCCACAAAGAGACGTTGATTATGAGATTGAATTAATCCCTTATGCTCAACCTATCTCTAACGCCCCATATCGTATAGCTCCAACAAAGCTTAGAAAACTGAAGATCCAGTTAGATGAGCTATTACAGAAAGTATTTATCAGACCATCCAAATGTTCCTCAATGGGATGCCTAGTTCTAGTTGTAAAGAAGAAGAATGAAACCTTGTGGTTATGTATTGTTTTCAGAGAGCTGAACACGATCACCATCCAAAACAAATACCCATCGCCCCAAGCAGGTGACTTACTTGATCAACTGCAAAAAACATGAGTCTTCTCCAAGATCGATTTACGGTCAAGGTACCATCAACTTAGGTTTAAACCTCAAAATAACCCCAAGCCTGCATTAAGGATCATGTTTGGGTCACTATGAATTCACTGTGATGCCTTTTAGCCTAATCAATGGCCCTGTAACCTTTCCGGATCCTATGAATAGAGTTTCAAACCATATCTAGACATTTCATGGTGGTGTTTAAAAAAGACATCTTGAATTACTCCAAGGATAGAGATAAGCCTACTATTCATTTGAGAGAGTGTTGCTGACCTTGATGGGACATAAATTGCATAACAAATACTGAAGGGACATTAATTACGTAATAAATACAAAAAGCATGAGTACTGATTAGAAGCAATGGTATTTATGAAGCATATGGTTTCAAAGGCAGAGATTAAGGTTGATTTGCATAAGCTGAAAGCGGTTACAAAGTGCCCAACGCCCGCCAATGCACTAAGCCTAGAAACTGTTTGAGTTTAGCATAGACTTATCAAGTTCAAGAAGGATTTGACAAATATTGTCCTTCCTGGCCAATTTGTCGAAGCAAGCTACAAAGTTAGCAAGAAGATAAAGTGGTGGCTTATGCCTTCTAACAACTCAAGTCTTCTGAGAAGAATTACCCTACCCATTTCTCTAGTTTTTGCATTAAAAATTTATAGGCATTACTTATATGGGGTACCATGCAAGAATCAATACTGATCGTCAAAGCTTCAAGTAGATCTTCACTCAGAAGAAGCTCAATCAGTTGTGGTAGATCCAATGTCAACCAAAAAGGGAAATGTTATGGCAGACGCCCTAAATAGGAAGGTACAACATACCTTGTACGTTGTAGTGATTGTGCAACTGAATCTCTTGAGAGAGCTTGAGGTGTTAGACATTCAATTAGTGTTGAACAGGAAGGTGAATGTTCAATTACCGGCACATACCTTACAGCTCTTCCTAATGGAGGAAATTATAGTGAATCAGGGTAGTGATCCCGAGCTCTAAAGGATAAAGCAAACCCTTTTGAAAGGGATTCAATTTCAATGGATTTTGTCATAGGATTCCCTCAGATATAGTATCTGACCGAGATAAGAGATTTTAAGCCTGTTACGGCAAGCACTTTAAGGAGCCTTTAGAACTAGATTGAACTTTTAAAGTTCTTATCATCCTGAAACAGATGGTTAAGCATCTAAAAATATCAATGGATCAACTCTTCTGAGTTGGAGCCTATAGTACTTCACGACCTACGACCAACATTTGCATTTGAAGACAGTAGGGAACTCCCAATAGTCAACGTTGTGATAGCACTAGTAGAGAATTCTTCATTAAACATCAGGACAAACTGACAACAGACATTGACAACAAATCATCTTATGAGTCACGAAGATCTTCTCCAGTGTTTAATAAGGTGGCACATGTCAGAAGATTCCTGAAAATATCCTATTGAAAGCGATAGAAATACTATGTTGATAAAGGAAGGAGATTCCTGGACTTTCATGTATATAGCAAGGTTTTTCAGAAAATTTTATCAATTAATGGTGTAAGGAGGTTGAACTGCAACTACATGGTGGTCATGACCTTTTAGACCATGTTAGTTTATTGAAAGGCTGAATTGCATAGCTTGTCTACCGGGTCTGCCTATATAACTTAAACACATACATAACATGTTCCTTATCTCACAACTCAGGAAGTACATTTCATATCCTGATCACGCTGTCATAATCAAACCCCTTTACTGTCATTGAGGGTCTTGTGTTTCACAAGCACCCAGTCTAGATACTAGATCACCAGATTAAGTAGTTAAGCATCAAGAAGATCTTTCTAATCAAATTACTTTGAGCAACTCATACCTCCTCAGAAGCTGCTCGGGGAGTTGAGCAAGAAGTGTAAGCAAAGCACCCAGACTTATTTGAGATAACCTTGCATGTGTTGGCAAAGTTCATAAGTTTCAAGGAAGAAACTCTTTAAGGGGGGAAGACTGTAATAGCCCGACCCCAAATCATGTTTATTTATCTAATTAAGCCATGTTATTAATTTTTCACATTTATTTACCTCATTTAACCATCCCAGTTGGAAAAATTCAATTTTGGGCCCCGCTTT
>NCQV01071024.1:8158-26760 GCA_002740545.1 Lophocereus schottii
GCCTTCATCCTCTCTTGGATCACTCATAACCTTCTATGTGGTTGCTTGAATCTGTCCAGGTCCAATAGTGAGTGCATTGTTGATCTCTTGCCATGATAATAGAGTTCTACATCTCGTACCTTACAATGCTTCAAATGAAGACATCACTATGATAGAGTTGATGTATGCTGAGTCTTGCAAGCCTAGATTGTTGGCAAAGCTAGCAACTCAACATGGAAGTTATTACCTAGCCTAAAGGAAATATTTCCACTAGCTAGAACTACAGGATTCACCCCTAAGCCCCTTAAAGCTAAAGGCGCCATGAGTTAGACAAAGAATCACTCTCAACACCAACTGAATAGGATAAAGTTAGAGAGATTTGAGAGGTTTTTGCTTGAACCAACTGAAGAAAGTCTTTCATTAAGCATAGTTTGAATATTACAAGTGGAGACAAGCCTTAAATACTCGGTTACAATCAAAGGATCAACGGCTATAACTGAATCTAGCCAAAATAAGAAAACAGATTTGAACTAAACTAGTTTAAAACAGCAACAGGTTGGATTCTTGACACCTAAACCCTTTGCTTATCTCCATTACTCAGGTGTCAACCCTTAATAGCATCAAGGTACTTCGTAATGATGGTCTTGGGAGGAGATTTATAGCTGATTACATCGAGTTAACCTAGCCTGCCAGCAAGTACAACACACTGAAATCCAAAGGATAAAAGGGTATTTCTTGCATTCTGGTGCTGGTTAAAAGCTAATGCTAAAGGATCTAAATCTATAATTTTAGGGCCTCGTTGGATAAATATTAGACACCCTTTCAAGCCCTTAGACTTGCCAAAACGAGCTGCTAAGTTGGGGGTAAAATTCTCCCTTTAACTGCTACTGCTGCTGATCTGCTGCTGCCAGAATTAATTCCAGGACAAAATCAAATAACCCCTATCATTTAGGAGCTGATTATGAGCTGATAAATGAGTTAGGATACTGATCAAAAGGGATTGGATTCCTTAGGCATGCATGTGTTACTGGAAGCATGCAAAATAACCTCAAACATGCTGACTGCAGGTTGTTCTTTATTTGAACTGAACTGAACTAAGGCTACTGTTTAAACCTCAAAATCACTTAGCTTGGCGAGCAGTGATGCTAGGGTGTCTAGCAAAGTAAGGACCTCTTTAAAATGGCCTCCAAGCTAAATTGTATTGCCTCAGAGAATTAGTCTTGTTGGTGGCTAAGCAGCAAAGTCTTCTCTAGTCCAAAGTAAGGGTCTTGTTCTAGCCTCTAGTCTGCATCATCCTTCGCTCCTTTGAGAGGATTTGCCCTCAAATCCCCAAAGTCAATTTCATCCTCTACATAGGGACTCAGATCACCCACATTGAGGGTGGTTGAAACAGCCATGTCTCCTGGGAGTTCCAGTTTATAAGCATTGGCTCCCACCTTGGCTAGAACCTTGAAAGGTCCATCCCCTCTAGCCATTAGCTTGCTTTTCATACTGGTGGGGAACCTTTCCTTCCTGAGGTGCAACCAAACAAGATCACCAGGCTGATACTCCATGCCTTGCCTGTTCTTATTAGCCTTAATTTTGTACGCTTCATTAACCTTCTCAATATGGGCTCTAATCTGCTCATGACGCTTCTTCATTTCGTTGGCCCTCTTTTCAGCTTCAAAGCTAACCCTGCTATCAGTAGGGAGAGGAATAAGGTCAATAGGAGTTACGGGATTAATCCAATACAATGCCTCAAAAGGGGAACAACCAGTAGCTCTAATTGGTGTTCTATTGTAAGCAAACTCAGCATGAGGCAGCTTGAGAACCCATTCCTTCAAATTCTTCTAGACCATGGTTCTAAGGAGGCTGGGCAGGGTCCTCTTAATGACCTGAACTTGACCATCAGTTTAGGGATGACAGGTGGTGCTGTATAAGAACTTGGCACCCAACAGATGCCATAAACTTCTCTAAAAATGAGATAAAAACTTGGTATCCCTATCACTTACAATAGTCTTGGGGACTCCATTCAATATGATGATTTCTCTGAAGTACAAATAAGTAATGTGAGATGCATCATCAGCCTTGTGACATGCCACAAAATGAGCCATTTTGGTGAATCTATCTACCACCACCATAACTGAGTCTTTACCTCTCTGGGTTCTAGGTAAAGAACAAAATATATACTAACATCTTCCCAAGGCCTTAATGGGACAGGAAGGGGTGTACAAAGGCCTTAATGGAATTGGCTCTTAGATTTATGGCAAATAGAGCATCTAGCTACCACTCTATGCACATCTCCCCCTATTTTTGGCTAATGAAATGCTCTTTAAGAATGTCCAAGGTCTTGCTCATCCCAAAATGCCCAGCAAGTGACCCTCCATGGGCTTCTCTCACTAGCAAGTCCCTCAATGGACAAGCTGGAATACACAGTTTATTCCCCTTAAACAAAAATCCATCTTGCATCACATAAGGCCCTTTAGCTGGGGTGTTGCTCACTAACTCCTGAAACACTGGGTCTTCAAGGTAGTAGGCCTGAATAGACTACAATGCCAGTAGCTTTGCACTTAGAACAGAAATCAAGGCATACCTCCTTGAGAGAACATCTGCTACATTCTCAGTTCCCTTCTTATGCTTAGCAAAAAAGGTGAAAGCTTGCAGGAACTCAACCCATTTTGCATGTCTTGCATTGAGCTTTGGCTGGCCATTAAGAAACCTTAATGCTTGATGGTCTGAATGCAGGACAAAGGCCTTAGGTTTCAGGTAGTGACTACAGTGACTCAAACTTGTTACTATGGCATAGAATTCTTTTTCATAAGTTGAGTAATTGAGTTTAGAACCACTGAGCTTTTCACTAAAGTAGGCCAGGGGCTTTTTAAGTTGGGTAAGAACAGCTCCACTGGCCACCCCACTAGCATCACACTCTACCTCAAATAATTCTTCAAAGTTAGGTAAGGCTAGGGTTGGTGCCTCACATAACCTTTGCTTGATGGTCTCAAAAGCTTGTTGTGCTGCTGGAGACTAGGAAAAGCTTCCCTTCTTCATGCATTCAGTGAGAGGAGCCGTGATTGTACTGAAATCCTTGATAAATCTTGTATAGAAGGAAGCTAACCCATGGAAACTCCTGACTGCAATGACTAAGGTAGGTACTAGCCAGGACTTAATTGCTTCAACCTTGGCTTCATCCACCTGAACACCATCACAGGAAACCACATATCCAAGGAAGATAACCCTTGATACAAATAACTAACATTTTTCCAACTTCCAATATAGTATCTGACTTCTAAGGGTGGAGAAAACATACTTGAGGTGCTGGATGCAATCAGGTTCTGGCTTGTTGTGCACAAGTATGTCATTAAAATATACGGCCATAAACAGACCTATGTAGGGCGTAAATACTTCATTCATCACTCTCATGAAGGTTCTAGGTGCATTAGATAACTCAAATGGCATAACAAGCCATTCATAAAGCCCTTGGTTTGCCTTGAAAAGAGCTTTCTATTCATCCCCTTTTCTCATTCTAATCTGATGATAGCCACTCCTTAAATATATCTTGGAGAACATCTTTAAACCATGAAGCTCATCTAACATGTCATCAAGTCTAGGGATAGGATACCTATACTTGATTGTAATATTGTTGATGGCTCTACTGTCTACATATATCCTCCAACTGCCATCTTTCTTTAGCACCAATAAGGCTGGGACTGAGCATGGACTCATGCTTTCCCTCACATAACCCCTATCAATCAGTTCTTGAACTTGCCATTGCAGCTCCTTAGTTTCAGTAGGGTTGCATCTATAGGTAGATTTGTTACGTAATGGGGCTCCAGGGATTAGATTAATCTGGTGCTTTATACCCCTTTTAAGAGGGAGGCCAGGGGGTAAGGCTTGGGAAAAAACATCCTTAAACTGCTCTACCAAGGGCTGAACAGAAGGGTGTAGGGTTGTTGGGTCTGAATTAGGGGCAGATTCTAACATTAGTACAGCAAACACAGGTTTTCCCTTAGTAATAACCCTTTCCACTCCTCCGCCATTGACGAGCAGGGGACTCTCTTTGTGTATACCCCTCCCAGTTTTAGGTTTATGTGTTTGGTTAGGAGCTAAAGGGGGTAGTGTCATCTTCTTACCCTTCAATTTGAAGGAATAGGTGTTGGATAGACCATGGTGGATGACATCCCTATCAAACTACCAAGGTCTGCCTAGGAGCAGGTGGAAAGCATCCATTGGCATGACACGACACATAATCTCATCTTGATATTCACCAATTAAAAAAGGAACCAAAGTTTTCTTGGAAACTATTACCTCATTGCCTCTCTTGAGCAATTGTAAGCTGTAGGGTCTAGGATGAATGATGGTGGCCAGGTTCAGTTCGCTGACCATTTCAGTGGAAGCTACATTTGTATAGATACCCCCATCTATAATCAGGTTGCATGTTTTGTTGGCTACCTTGCATCTGGAGTGAACTATTTTCTCTCTTGGTTGGCTTCTGGTGGGGCTTTTGAAGCACGAAGAACCGTTTTAATCATAAGCAACTCACCTTCTTTAGGTGGTAGGCAAGAAGTCTCACCCTCATCATCAGAGTCTTCCTCCTCATCCTTCTCTACTTCTATGTGATCTAGTTCTTTAATCTCTCTGATTGTGAGTACCCTTTTGTTGGGGCAAACTGCCTGAAAGTGACTATAGCCATGGCACTTGAATCATTTCTTCTGGCCCTTAGGAGTGTCCTTGGAAACCGCCTTTCCTTTGCCCTTGTCCCTATCATCCTTAGGGGTAGGTCGTGGCTTGTAAGAATTGAAGGTCTTCACTAGTATGGTGGGTTTAGGACGGGTAAAAGAGTAAGGCCTCCTTTATTTAAGCTGTTTCCCAACCTTAACAGCTAACTTACAGGCATCTTCAAATGTCCAAAAAGGTTATAGCTTAACCCTTTCTAAGATTACAGCGTTTAAGCCCTTGAGAAACCTAGCAATGGTTTGTTCAGGTTCTTCCCTCAAGGCACACCTGATCTATAGTTGCTCGAATTTCCTAATGTGTTCTTCAACCTTCATACTTCCCTGTTGTAAGGACGTGACTTTCAGGTATAGCTCTTGCTTATAGGTGGCTGGCAAGAACCTTCTATCCATATATTTCTTCAATCTAACCCAACTTTTGATCTTAGGTTTGCCTTCCAAAGCCCTGGTTCTCTTCAAATTCTCATACCAAAGTGAGATGTATTGTTTTAACTTCAAGATAGCAAGCTTAAAAGCCTTTTCTCCAAAATAGCCTTTGATCTCTATGATCCTTTCCATGGCCTGAACCCATTCCAAGTAATCTTTAGGCTTTAAACTTTTATCAGATTCAGGGGCCTCTATTTTGAGGTCCTTAAGATCATCCCTATGCATTCTCGTTCCCCTGGGCCTAGCATTTCTAGTAGAAGATTCACTACCATATTGAGAATCAAGAGGGGAATCAGAACCTCCGGGAGGGTCCTGAGGTGGCTTCCTTTCTCTTCCTCTAGGTGGTTCATGAGTTGTTGAATTTGAGCTATAAGTGTTCTAATACTTTCTTGCATTTTCAGAATAGCTCGATCTCTCCTAAGTTCACGAGCCTATTCCAGAGAGAGACCTCTAGGAACTCTCATAGGTTGTTGAGATGCAGAGGAATTGTTTTCCCTTTCAGCCATAGTGCTTAGGTAAGGAAACTGGGATGCTGTAGCTGTTTAAGGAGTTTGGTTCTTTTGTGGCTGGACCTGTGTTTGGGCAGGTAGGATTCTTTTATGGTTGAATAACAAGTGAACGAGACTAGAAAAAGAAAGCAGCAAAGCGTAACTGAAATAAACTCGCCAATAATCAGGCCAGGCTCTGATACCAGCTGATGTGTGCTGAGTCTTACAAGCCTGGATTGTTGACAAAGCTAGCAACTCAACATAGAAGATATGAACTGGCCTAAAGGAAATATTTCCACCAACTAGAACTATAGGATTCACCACTAAGCCCCTTAAAGCTAAATGCACCAGGAGTTTAATAAAGAATCACTCTCAACACCACCTGAATAGGCTAAAGTGAGAGAGATTTTGAGAGGTTTTTGCTTGAACCAGCAAAAGGAAGTCTTTCATTAAGCATAATCTAAATATTACAAGTGGAGACAAGCCTTAAATACTCTGTTTTAATCAAAGGATCAAAAGCTATAACTGACTCTAACCAAAATAAGAAAACAGATTTGAACTAAACTAGCTTAAAACAGCAACAAGTTGGATTCTTGACACCTAAACCCTTTGGTTATCTCCATTACTAAGGTGTTAACCCTTAATAGCATCAAGGTAATTGCTAATGATGGTCTTGGGAGGAGATTTGCAGCTGATTACATCGAGTTAAGTCGGCCTGCCAGCACGTATAACACACTGAAATCCAAAGGATAAAAGGGTATTTCTTGCATTCTGCGGCTGGTTAAAAGCTGATGCTAAAGGATCTGAATCTGCAACTTTAGGGTGTTGTTAGATAAATAGTTTAACACCCTTTCAAGCCCTTAGACTTGCCAAAACGAGCTGGTAAGTTGGGGGTAAAATTCTCCCTTTAACTGCTACTGCTACTGATCTGCTGCTGCCAGAGTTAATTCGAGGACAAAATCAAGTACCTTCTATCATTTAGGAGCTGATTATAAGCTGATAAATGAGTTAGGGTACTGGTCAAAAGGGATTAGATTCCGTAGACATGTATGTGTTACTAGAAGCAGGTAAAACAACCTTAAATATGCTGCCTACAGGTTGTTCTTTATTTGAACTGAACTAAACTATGGCTGCTGTTTGAGCCTCAAAATGACTTGGCTTGGCTAGCAATGATGCTAGGGTGTCCATTAAAGCAAGAACCTCCCTAAAATAGCCTCCAAATTGACTTGTATTACCTCGCAGAATTAGTCTTGTTGGTGGATAAGCAACAAAGTCTTCTTTGGTCCAGGGTAAGGGTCTTATTCTAACCTCTGGTCTGCATCAAGAGTGGTGGGTACTATTGTATGAGAATTGATCAGCATTATTTGCTCATCCCATGCCTCCTTGAAATCTAGAACACATGCTCACAGATATCTTTAGATGTACTCCTTGTCTTACCATTAATAGAGGGTGAAATGTTGTACTGATGTTTAGCTTGGTTCCGAATGCTTCTTAGAGTTTTTGTCAAAATCTCACTTAGAAACTCATGTCTCGATCACAAACTATAGAGCTAGGCATCCCATGTAAGCAAAGAATCTCATCAGATAAGCATGAGCAAATTGATCCAAGCTCTAGATGTTTGCCATGGCTATGAAATATGTAGACTTGGTCAACTTGTGAACAAATGACGTTATTCTTACCCCTTATTTTTGGTAGTCCCATTGCGAAATGCTTGGAAACTAAGTCTCATTTCCACTTAGGGACCATTAATGATTGCAAGTGTTTTGCAGGCGTGATGCTCCTCTTTCACCCGTTAAGAGGTCATGCACTTAGACATATAATCCACTACTTTCTGCTTCATATTGCTATACTAGAAAGTTTTCTTAAGGCCCTCGTATAGTTTATTCCCACCACGATGCACAAAATGTGGATTATTGTGACCGTCATCTAGAATCTTCCTCTTAAGCACATATGGATCACAAATCTTGGTGCTTTGCCTTCTCGCACCTCCATCTTTATCCTCACTAGTTGCGGGCCAATTTGTTCAGTAGCTCAGATCTCCCTAGTCAGTGCAGGTCGTACTTCAATCGCAAATAGCAATGATTTCTCCTGTGTTACATCAGCATTAATCTCCAAGCGTTTAAACTCCTCAACAACTCTATTGGTGTGGAGAGTAAATGGTTGAAAGTAAGGTATGGTCTATAGCTTAAGGCATTGAGAACTACAATTACCTTTTTGAGATGATATTGGAAGTGGACATCATAATACTTAAGGCTTTGATGGTTGGTGAAAATCTTGCAGACACTTAGGGCTTTAATGGTTGGTGAAAATCTTGTAGTCCTCTAGAATTTTGAATACATAAGTATGTCATCAATGATCGATGCCACAAACTGGTCTAAGTATGGATTAAAGACTGGGTTCTAAATCTGATGTCTATCTTTGAGAAGGTTGCATGTCCACATACTTCATCAAAAACATCGTCATCCAAGGTAGGGCATATCGAATTTTGATGGTGATCTTGTCCAACTCCATTGAGTCTATACACAATCGCAAGTTACCATCCTTCTTCTTCATAAATAGCACTAGTGCACCCCAGGGTGAGGTACTTGGCCTAATGTATCCCCTTTCTAGGAGTTCATTAAGCTAGATTCTTTAATTCTTTAAGCTCAACGGCTGCCATTTTATAGGGGGCTTTGAAGATAGAGGTGGCTCCTGAGGCTAAGTTAATATAGAAATCCACTTTCCTAGGTGGGGGAACGTCAAGGATTTATTGGCAAAAATATTCAAAACTTGCACACAACTAGTATACTCTCTATTGGTTATTAAATTTCCATGGAGTCAACCACATTATATAAATAACCCTTACATCCTTGCTTCATGAATTTTTGTACCTTCAACATTGAGATTAACCTGACAGCCCTGACTCCTAGTTTCCAGTTGGCCCTTTTATCCACCACCTTGTCCCTATTATGCCCTCTTAAGGTCACCTTCTGCTTGAAGTGGTTTGTTTGGGCATGATATTTTGATAGCCATCAATACCTAAGATTAGACCAAATTCACTTAAGTCAAAGTGGCACAGGTTAGCCATGAATTTTTGGCCAGCTATTAGGATAGGACACCCTTTAAACAACACTCGATACTAAACAGAGTCACTAGTAGGCATAGTAATAGATATAGTAGGTGGTCAAGGGGAAGGAAGTAGCCTTAACTTTTTTATCAATAATACTAGGTGTAACGAAAGAGTGGCTAGCACTAGAATCAAACCACATAGTTGCTAGTAAGAGTTGATAGAAAAGGTACCCATAACAACATCAGGAACGTCCCGTACATTGTCTCTCATGACATAAACTCTACCTCTCATGTATGAGGCGATGGGTTAGGTAGTTGTTAGTAACCCTATTGGGGTGGTTGAATTGGGTTTAACTGGTTCCCCTAAGGCCAGCTGATGTAAAATAAGTAAGAGAGGATGCAAGTTAGAAATAATCAAGCAAACTGTCTTGGTAGGCTTAATTCATCTGAACTGAAATAAGCAAGCAAACTTAAGAACCAGGGTAAACTAAATTTGGCTTGGATATGGGCACATCACCAAGATAAATATAGGGCCCTTGCTACTAATTTGGATTCAGTCACACCACTAAATCAACAACTAAGACTCACTGGGACACCACCTGCAATGGCCAGTTTACAGAATATTATCAAACAATGCTCAACTTCATATATTCAATAACTGTGTAATACAAATCAAAATAAGGCTTTTATATTCAGCCTCTCACTCCCTCTCAACGGCTAAAATAGAAACAAAAGCAAACTAAAAATAGTAAGTAAGTTCAAAGTACAACAGCCTAAAAACCGCAGCTTAGGGTTGATCTTTGAAACTTAAATGCTTTACTAATCTCCATTGCTGAGATGTCAAGGCCCTGGAGGATCAAAGTACATGCAATAATGGCCTTAGGGAGCAAGTTACAACTACTAATCAAGCGCTTAGCCTGGGTTGACAGCAAAGTACAACAGCCTATTGCCTTTTGGATCAAAGGGTATTTCCTTTGATTTTGGGCCGGTTAAAAGACGATGCAATGTGAATTAAATGCATTGTTTTAGGGCATTGTTTGATAATATTCTAGACACCTTTTCATGCCCTTAAGCATGCCAAAATCTTACTGTAAAGGTTAATCACCTTTGACTCTCCAAAACATTGCTGTGCTAGACTAAAAACTGGATAGGGCTGACTGCTTTGGTTGAAATGGTTGATTGAGCTAGAGCAAAATGTGGAAACTTGTATCATTTATTAGCTAATAATTAAGCTACAAAATAAGCAAAGTTACTCCCCAAAAGTACTGGCTGTCTATTGGACTAAATAGCAAACCTTGCAATGACTGAATATAAGTTAGGTAGAACACTTTGATCTAAACATTATTGCATAACCTTGAGAACCATGATTTGAAGGTTCTACCTTGTATTGGATTCAGTGGAGGGCCTTCTATTAGCCTCCTCTTATTGAAGAAACACCATACTCTCCTAGCAGCTCAACTCTGTAGGTATTACCATTAATTCTCTCTAAAACTTCGAAGGGACCATCTGCTCTTGGACTCAAGTTGGACTTCCTTTTCTGAGGAAACCTCTTACAAAATCTCCAGGCTAAAAAGCATCCCTCTTTCTATGCTTGTTTGCTTGGACTTGATAGCTAGCATTGCTCATCTCAATCTTTTCTCTAACCTTGTCATGCAATGCCTAAATCTCCGTCACCCTCTCTTTAGCTTCAACACTCGGCTTTCCTTCAGTGGCTCTTAGGACCAAATCTCTGGGAGTCAAAGGATCAACAACATAAACTGTCTTGAAAAGGGATAAGCAAATGGTCTTGTGAGGAGCTCTGTTGTATGCAAACTCCACAAGAGCTAGCAACAAGTTCTAAGCCTTGGCTTGAGTTCTGATCAAGGCCCTTGGTTTGAGGATAATAGGTTGTACTGAACTTGAGCTTGGCTCCTAGGCAGACCCAAGACAAAATCCATGATCACATCAATCCAAGGACCTTAAGGTACTGGCAACTTAGTGTAGAGTTCCTGAGGCAGTGAGTGGCTCTTAGCTGCTTGGCAGGTAGCACATTCCCTAATGATGTCTTGAACATCCTTGGACTTGCCTCCCTAGAAGTAATGTTCCTTGAGCATGAATGTGGTCTTGTTCTCCCCATAATATCTAGCCAAGGCCCCTCTATGGGCCTCTCTAATCAACAGGTCCCTTGTTCCACACCTTGGAACACACAGCTTGGTACTGTTGAGCAAAGACATATCCTGCAGTAGGTAGTCCCCTCTTAGCCTCTACTTATAGCTCTCATATAACTCCTTAAAGTCCTCATCATGCTTATATAAGGAGTTGAGGTGCTCAAACCCCAGTACAAAGGCCTCTAACTGGAACAGCAATAGGCGCCTCCTAGACAATGCATCTACTCTTTGATTCAACCTTCCAAACTTGTATTTGATGGTAAAATGGAATAACTGAAAGTATTCCACACACTTGGCATGTCTAGCATTTGCCCCTGAAACTTAAGAGCCTCTTGGTCAGAGTGGACGATGAACTTAGTAGCTATTAGGTAGTGACTACAGTGTTCCAAGCACCTGATGATAACATAAAACTCTTTATCATAGGTCGAGTATTTTCTCTTGGCATCACAGAGTTTCTCGCTGAAGAATGCCAAAGGCCTGCCTTCTTGAGTCAAAACTCCACCAATGCATACTCTAAAGGCATCACACTAAACCTCAAAGACCTTTTCAAAGTATGGCAAGGCAACAACTGGTGCTTGAGTTAGGTTCTGCTTGATCTCCTTAAAGGCCTACTATGCCTTTGTATTGCATTTGAATGAACTCCCTTTGATTACCTCAGTCATGGGGGCCATAATGGTGCTGAAGCTCATAATGAACCTTTTATAAAAGGATGCCAACCCATGAAAACTCCTTACGTCATGGCTACACTTAGGAACTGGCCAGCTTGTAATAGCTTCCACCTTGCTTTCTTCCACTTGAATACCCTGGGAAGTGACTATATATGCCAAGAAAGTGGCTTCATGGGCGAGGAAGGTGCACTTCTTAAGGTTCCCATAGAGTTTCTCCCCTTGCAAGACCTGAACAACCTGCCTGGGATGGCTCAAATACTCTTCCTCTGTCTTACTATAGATGAGAATATCATCAAAGTAGACAACTATAAATCTTCCAATGAAAGGCATGACGACAGGGTTGATTAACCTCATGAAGGTGCTGGGTGCATTGGACAGGCCAAAACGTATGACCAGACACTCATATAGGCCTGCCATGGTCTTGAATACAGTTTTCAACTCATCTCGCTCCCTAATTCTGATCTGGTAGCAGCCACTTCTCAGATCCCCATGCCTTGGTCTACACATATCCTCATGCTCCTATCTTTTTTTAGTACCAACAAGGTTGGTATAGAACATGGACTTAAGCTCTCCCTCACCATTCCCTCGGCTACTAAATCCTCAACTTGCCTCTGTATCACCTAAGTGTCATTAGGGTTCATCCTTTAGGCTGGTTTATTAGGAAAAGTAGCTCCAGGGATCATATCAATATGTGTTGTGATGACCTTTTAGGGGGTAAGCCTGGTGGCATCTCTTCTGGGAAGACATGAGCAAACAAGTCTAGGATCTATTCAGCATAGGCTGGAGTAGTTGGGGTAGCATTTGGCTCACTGTTGGTTTAAAGAATCCATCCCTTAAAGAGTCTAAACTCATGCTGAGTAGCCTTGAGTTTAGTCTCCATCAAGGTGAGAAGCTTTTCTGGAGTTTCAGTGGGTTTGAAAGGCTTGTGTTTAGGCATTTAATGTGGGACTAGAGGCGTAAAAGTGATCTTTTTCCCATCCTTAACAACAAAATAAGTGTTCTAATAGCCATCATGAGCCACTGTCATGAAATATAACCATGGTGTGCCCAGCAGAACATGACACGTATCCATAGGGATTATGTCACACCAAACCTCATCAAAGTGAATTTCCCAACTGAAAAAAAATGAGACTCCTAAAATTGACTTGTAAGCCCTTACCTTGATTTAGCCGTTAGATGCAGTAAGGGTCTAGATGAACTGGCGTTTGTAAGCCCAACTTCTCAATCATTACTATAGAAGCCACATCAGAACAGCTCCCGCTGTCTATAATCAGTGAGTAAACCTTGCCCTGAATAGTGCATCTGCTGTGGAATATATTCTTCCTTTGCTCATCTTTGGTGCTTCTCTAATCATTAAGGGTCCTTCTAATGACCAACATCTCTCCCTCATCAGCTCAGCTAGCACTTCTTCTCCCTCTTGCTCCTCCATCAACCAAACCTCCCTCTTATCCTCTACTTCCTCCTGTTGGGAAGCTTGGTACTTAGCCAAGCTACTGGCTCTTTCATTGGGACATTTAGAAGCAATGTGTCCTAAACCATGGCATTTAAAACACCTTAGGTTGGCTAGGTTAGGTAGGGTTTTATTCTGTGGAGTTGGGGTTTCTGGAGCAATTTGGGATGAATTTCTAGTAGGTTTAGGGGTTAGCTGGGGGTTCTCCTCATTAAAAGTTTGGTTTTCGATGAAAGGCTTAGGTGGTTCTCTCTTAACAGCCTTGGATTTTTTTTATTGTTCAACTCTATGAGCCAGCACACATACATCCTCGAAAGTGGTGTACTGCTATAATTCAACCATATGTGAGTACCTAGGGTCAAGTCTTCTAAGATATCTCACTATGGTACGATCTTTTGGTTCTTACAAATCACATTTGAGCAAGAGTTTTTCAAACTCTCGAGTGTATTCCTCAACAGACATGCTTCCTTGGGTCAGACTATGTAACTGAGAATAGTTATCTTGAAGGTAAGAAGTGGGTAAAACCTATTCTTGAGCTTGAACTTCATTTTAGCCTAGGTTCTGATCTTACTCTTCCCTTTCTTGGCTCTATTGGCGTAAAGGTTGGTCCACTAGAAATATGTATACTTTTTCAACCTCAATGCTACAAGTGTGACCTTCTTATCCTCAAGGATGTCTTTGTAATCAAAGGCCCTCTCAACTGTGTACAACTAGTGAAGGAATTCATCAGGATCTAACCTTCTTTCAAACTCTAGGATTTCAATCTTTGTGTTAAAGCTAGATTGCTTCTGTTGGTGCCTTCTGCTTCCCCTTTGCCTTGGTTCAAAATCAATTTTACTAAAGAAGCAAAGGGGTTGCCTTGACTATCAACCTCTTCGTCATGTGACTACTCAGAAGAGCTTTGAGACTCTAAATATAAGGCTCTCCTCTTGTTCTTGAGAGATTCTCCTAACTGCTTCTTGGGTTACTCATGATGTTTCTCAAGATATTCATAGTTCTTCATTAAAGCCATAAACTTCTCCTCTAGTGACATACTGCCACTCATCTTGCCTATTCTGGGAAAAGGGTTCTTTTTGGACTATGTGTTTAGTCTTAAAGGTTGTGTTTTGGCCACTGGTTCAGCCTTAGGAGAGTAGTCTAAGCCTTAATACCAAATATGATGTAGAATAAGCAAGAAAGGATGCAAGCTAGAAACTATCAACCAAATTGTCTTGGTGGGGTTGATTGATCTGAACTGAAATAAGTAAGCAAACTTAAGAACCAAGGTAAACTAAATTCAGCTTAGATACAGGTACACCATCAAGAGAAATCCAAGGCCCTTGGTGCTAATCTGGATATAGTCACAACACCAGATCAACAACCAAGACTCACTAAGACATCACCTGCAATGGCCACTTCACAGGATAGCTAGAGAGAGTTTTAAAAGAAAAGGAGCTATGTTCAACTTCATATATTCAACAATTGTGTAATACAACTACAAATGATGCTTTTATATTCAGCCTCTCACTCCCTCTCAATGGCTAAAATAGAAACAAAAGCAAGCTAAAAATAGTAAGCAAGTTCAAACTAAAATAGCCTAAAATTAACAACTTAGGATTCATCTTTGACACCTAAATGCTTTGCTTATCTGTATTACTTAGGTGACAAGGCCTTACAAGATCAAAGTACTTATAATGATGGCCTTAGGGAGCAAGTTGCAGTTGCTAATCAAGCGCTTAGCCAGAGTTAACAGTAAAGTACAATAGCCTGTTATCCTTTAGATCAAAGGGTATTTCCTTTGATTTTGGGCCAGTTAAAAGCTTATGTAATGTGAACTGAATAACCTGTTTTAGGGCATTACTTGATAATATTTTAGACACCTTTTCATGCCCTTAAATACAAAAACCTTGTTGCAAAGATGAGTCACGTTTGACTCTCTAAAACACTGCTGTGCTAGACTAGAAACTTAATAGGGCTGACTTTTCTATTGAAATGGCTAATTCAGCTAGAGCAAAAGGTAGGACAACCTGTATCATTTATTAGCTAATAATTAAGCTAGCAAATAAGCAAAGTTACTCCACAAAAAAAGTGGCTGTGTGCTAGACTAAATAGCAGACCTTGCACTGACTGAACAAGTTCGGCAGAATGCTTAGATCTGGACCTTGTTGCATAACCTTGAGAACCATGGCTTGAACTTTCTAGCTTGTACCGAACTCAGTGGAGGGCTCTCTATCACCTGTCTTAGCTCTAGTTAGGAGTTTGGGTTCCACCTCAGTTGTCAGTCATTCTTTGATGGGTTGCCGGTGGTGGTAGAGGACAATCCCTCTCGTGGTGCTGGTGACTTTCACATCTAAAGCAATCCCCTCTTTGAGTAGACTTGTAGTTGTTGGCATAGTAGTTACACTTCTCGCAAGCCTAATATATGATTCCTTGATGGTAACACGTATCTGGCTATCTTATGGGCCATCTTAGCATGTGCTTGGGTTGTCATTCCGATGTTCTTTGGATTGTCTATCCTCTTTTCCCCTTATATGTTAAAGAAGACCTCCCTTTCATTGTAAGCCTACTGCACGCTGATGGTAGTGTTATACAT
The DNA here is from genome assembly GCA_002740545.1 of Lophocereus schottii. Taxonomy (NCBI): domain Eukaryota; kingdom Viridiplantae; phylum Streptophyta; class Magnoliopsida; order Caryophyllales; family Cactaceae; genus Lophocereus; species Lophocereus schottii. The sequence continues at coordinate 23,646 of NCQV01071024.1, forward strand.
ATCCTGGGATGAGGTGTATGCATGTACAGACATGGAACCTTTAGCTTATTGCTCAATCCAAGACCCAATTGGTTCATTTTTATGGTCTCATTTGCCATATAGGCTTGGGCAAATTGGGCTAGTCCTATGAATTTTGAAGGATATTGTAGAAGACTAATCTTTCCTTAGTTTAATTTAAAGAACCCTTTTACCTTTTGTGTTCTCGAGAGCATAGGGTGGAGGCAATTCTTCACGAGTTCCTTGAATTTCATCCACCCCAAATCCAGACTCATCTTGCTGATCCTTTATAGTGGCCCGTGATAAATTATCTTCCTGCTTGAGACAAAACCCTGCGAATCCTATTCTTCATTTGTTAGGGCACAGGAGAGCATTAAATAATTTCTTCGTACCTTGAATCCACTCCTTGGAAATTTGAGGTTAGCTGAACCACTTATAGGTAGATGGGTGGAGATTGGCTAGTTTTTTAAACAGATTAGAGTTGCCATCTTCATCACTATTTTTTTCTTCTCTCACTTAGCTTATACAGTTGCTCGCCCTACCTCTCTAATAGCTCAATGATTAGGAGGTTGGTAAGGTTAGTCCGAGTAGGTGTGGGGTTCTCCCCAATAGTAATAGTTAAGGGGCCCCCATTCCTGGGTCAAATTAAAGGTCCTTCAAATGCTTCCTTAGGTTAACTTTCATAGGCGCATTCTTATGGTAGTGAGATTCTCCTCTGTTTTGACATCATAAAGAAAATATTTTTAGATTTAAGCTCCAACTTTATGATATTTGGTTCCATCCTAATAGTTCTTTACTATCACACAAGAAAAAGTTTTACCATATTAATATTATTAGCATACGCTTAGCTTCGCTTACTTGTAACAAATTATCTCACTGAGTCTTAGGCTAACAGGCCCACATATATTGAGATAATCAAGCATATACACATTAGGGCATGAGGCTAGCTCATCTGCTAATTGGTCTTGGTTTTCTTATAAATCAAGTTTCATTTAATTAGATAAGTGTGGAAGGGTTCTCGACCCCAGAGTTAGATGGTATTGATTTATGTGCACCTTTCACTATCTGGTGCATATTTTATCGATGTGCTATTGCAATTGAGCTTGCAATATTATAACATTCCCAACCCCTAGGGTTAGGAGCATTACCGATTTCTTAATTTCTACTTAAATTCTGGGGCGAAACGGACAGAGTCTCATCTAAAAACTGACCATTTTCGAGGCTTAAAGTCTTACATTAAATCCCTTTAATGAATAAAGGTATAAAAGGACACTAAAATAAGCTCAACGGCTATACGCCAGAGTTCATAACTCTATGAGCCACTCGCTCGAAGTGTACCAAACAATGTAGTTCATTAATAAAGAATGAAACAAAAGATACAACTCGACGGATCACATATCCGGAGCACTGGAGTTTACATTCCAAAATACAACTAACTTCAGCTAAAAAAAGACAACTAGCTAATCAAATGGTTGGTTCATATGACCATATAGAGCGACTTTTAAGCAACATGCATTACATGAACCAGATTACGTTATTTACATACATTTACAACTCTAGGGATGCATCATACTACATTGTTTAACTCTTGAGTCTACTTCTATATGTGCAAACATGACACCTTTTCAAAGCAAGGGTAGACTCCATCTTGACATAAGTAAATTGACTTCTACTTATTACAATGAAAACCTAGGAAAAGGAGAAATAGTAATAGGATGAGCAACCACATGCTCAGTGAGTATTTGCAGACTCCTTAAAACCAAAACCATTTGCATGCAATAATTATAATAATAAGTAGCATTCACATAACATTTGTATATTACTATCATATTAGGCAATCATAGTCCCCAAGGAAAAACATCACGTCTAAACTTCATACTAGCCACTCACGCTCGTTTCTAGGACCTTAATAACCAAACTTCCTTAATAAACAAGCATTTATGCACATAAGCAAGTAATTAACAAGAATAGGGCAAAATGCTTTCGAACATGCATTTTGAAAACGTAGTGACTCATGTTGTTTTCAAAGAGTAATTTACAAATCACACACCAGCCTCTTCAAAGAATAGTTTACCAATCAAACTAGCTTCTTTAAAGAATAGTTTACAAGTCAAGCTAACCTCTTTAGAGAATTGTTTACAAATAAAACTAGCCCCCTCATGGCTCATAATTTTTTAAAAGAAAATCTCTTTCGTACTGATCCTCTAATCACCCTTATAAGCTTTTCGAATTTGATTTGAACTGGCCTCTTAATGGCCTTTAAAATCTTCCTTTTTCCTGAAATACTTGAAATGATGAAATGCCAACTGTTTTTCTTACTTATTAGGAAAAATGTTCTATGCATAAGATCATCGTAATGTGGTAGTTGGGTGAGATCTATTCTCAACCCCTAGTGAGATTATCGCTCACGCTAAGCTCCTACTCTCGGGTTGGCAACATAATTGGACCTTAACCCTCATCAGGGTCTCCAGGGTTTCCCACTACTGGAACTACTTCCTAGACTAGGGATTCCTGTATTCTATCAGGTACAATCCTATCTTACATATGTCCTTAACCACGTGATCTTAGCCAATTTAAAGCATATGGCCATAGCGGCTAATAAGTTTGTTGCCTCTTGCAGCAAAATCTTTTATCATACAACTCATTCCTTTTTAAAATTCCTTATGCCTTGAAAACTGCATTCGTATAGTTAAAAATAGGCCATCATTCGCTAACAGTTACGGCTACTTTTATTTTCAATCACGAAAACCTTTTTTTTAAAATTTCACCCTCATACACATGATAAAGCTTAATGGGCTCACAGATAACACATTCAAACACTTCATAATTCCACTTGAAAACCTCTTAAAATCATAATGGAGTTACTAACTCGCAATTCGAAACACATTTGAAACTCAAAGTACTTAGCTAGCATATATTTCAATCTAAGTTTCATAATAGACATCTTTAGTTGCCATTTTTCAATTCATTTCAATCCTTTTAAACACAGGAAGCGGATGTGAACAAACTAAGGCTTTAAACATTTTCAAAGTCGTTACTAGTTTGCTTTTTAACTTCCTAAACCTATCGACTATTTAGTTGAGTCACTCACTAAATAGTTCGACGATTTAGGATCCTT
>NCQV01071024.1:35135-49861 GCA_002740545.1 Lophocereus schottii
AGAGAGAGAGAGAGAGGAGAAACTGAAATAAATTGAGAAAAACTAAAAACTAACATAACTGAGCGATTTATATGCCACTGTTTAGATTACGCAGCATCTCCATGACCTTTACTCTAATTTTCTTTTCTCTCTCTATTGTTTCCTTCTTATGTTTATGCTCTCTCTCTCTCTATCAATTCCTACTTGAGTTTATTATCTCTCTCTATTACTTCAGATTTCATTCACTCAATTTCAGCTTTGAGCTCTGAGTTGGCTATTTAGAGCCCCCCAACTTGACCTTGCAGAGAAGCCTCTTTTTGCTGCAATTCTTGAATTTTAGCAGTGGCTTCGACCCTCATCTTAGTAGATTGTCCTCTACCTTTTCTAGGAGGTTGTGGAGCAGGCCCAAGCCCTCCATGGTAACCTGGCTTTTCTTTCATAACCAAGAGATAAGCCTCTTTGAGAGACAAGTTGTCCGCACCTTCCTTTTCGATTTGGCTCATATGGAGTTCCTTAAATTCTTCATACTTTACCACTACTTTAGGATCCCAGGATCCATCTTTATGCCTATTTACAATATATATATGGCAAATAGTATAAAAGAAGATTCGTTGGTTCATATATTAAAAGAGACTAAGTATACAAAAGACGAATACGAATACGAATACACCTTTTCGTCCTCTCCCATAATTGAACATATGCAAGAACTTCACCAATTTGTTGGATAGGATCTTATGCACCGTCATGGTTGGGATCTTGAGAAGAGTATTGGGGGTGCATTAATGATGGAATTTTTTGTAAAATAAAGACCATAGTTAAAGCAAATAGTTAAATACTAATATGTGGATACATGGAGCTACTTTCACTAACTCACCTCATCGTGATAAATTCTGGCAGTTGCCTTAGCACCGTTCGCTGGTTTTATCTTTTTCGCCAACCTATTTACCTGATTTTTTTCACTTATATGCTACAAGATGATAATAAGGTAAATATGAATGCGATAAACCATAATCAAATCACTAACCTACTATGAGCCTTTAGATGAGAGTGATCATAAATTCGTAAGATACCTGCTTTGGATCTGCCCAATTGTTAATTGGCTAATCCCATTTGTTTTTGTGCACTTCTGGAGGCTTATTGCTAATAGCCTGAGTAATAGTCTTTTCAGCAAAATGTTCTTCCTTTACCCTGTACCGCCAACCTCTGAACAATACCATACATTGTAGTTCCAATGCATGAGCAACATTAATTCCATCCGCTTTTGTAGGCAAATTCAATTCTGCCTAGATTGGAGCAAATAAAAACACAAACAAAAAAGTGAAAGTGAACCTCATGACTTGATTGCATTTTATTTAGCCTTATTGTTGCATTTCGTACATTCAACATGATAAGCTATATAATTGTAAATTTACCTTGATTTTGTCCAACAATTTTGTCTCAGCACCTTTATCCATCCGAATCCAGTTCCCACAAGGGAAGGATTATGTTAAATAACTTATGAAAAACATAATTAGGGTTACTTAACTGGATAGTGCAAGAGTTCAAGTTAACTGGGTAGTGGAACAATAACTGAGTAGTGCCTAATTTGCGCTGAACTAGATAGTACAAGAGTTTAGGTTAGCTTGGCCAAATAGCTTCAAAAGAAATTAAAATAAATTACCTAGAATCTAGTGGGCAGAATTCCTTTACCCACTTGCTACACTCACCAATGAAGCGGTTAGCATTTGTACCAACAACACGTTCCATGTCTGTTGTGATCTTCATAAAAGCCTTAACATTAGGGTTTTGCTCCTTCTCACGTAGTGACTGCAAGCCTCTAGTTGGCCTATCCTTGCGAGCTTCAAATTTACATATAAATAACTATCATCAACATCATTGGCAAACTTAACTTATTACATACGTATTCAAACACAAACTAGAAAAAAAATTACCATTTTGAAGTGCTTGCTGGGCTCTCCTTTTCTGTCTAAGTCAAAGGAGGTTGCACATCATTTTAAATAATGTCACCTGTTAGGGGTTTTGCTAGTTCTGTGAGATTACAACTTAGGAAGATGCGTTCACTGCCATATTCCTACATATAAGAGTGATAATATCAGTAACAAAAATATGATAGTTGTAAAATAATTACAATATATTGACAATTGCAAAACTATATTTCTTATCACTATTCACTACCACTCCTGTCATCTGATCCATCATCTTCAGGGTCCCTATCAAACAAATCTATATCTGATTCCCTATCTGAGAAATCATCCCATCATCCTCGCTCACCACATGCTCATCATTTTCATCATTATTGTCCTGGATGAAATTAGCATCCACTAGGTTCGTATCAACTATGTCTGCATCAACAATGTCAGGCTCCACATCATCCCTAACTTGAGGAATTTCTTCATTATCCCCCTCTTAAATCTCCATAGGATTAGTTATCTCAACCTCCATATTTTCCTGTAATAATGCATTGTAACCATCAACATCATCAACATTAGAGAAAGCAAAATAGTAACGTGGGTTCATAGTTATAACCCATTTCCATTGCGAATCATTGTGAGTTGCAATATAAAAAAACTCGACAGATTTGACAAGCTAAAGAAAAGGGTTCATTTGTCTATAAGTTACAAGCCACATTTATAAGTGTTCCCTTAATCTTCTTGCATTATATACATCATGTCATCTACACTTGAACAATACAACTTTGGGACTTGTATAATTTTTAAGGGCATCATGTTCTAACACAATGACCCCTTTTAGTACACCATAAAGATCTTTCTTACCATTTTCTATTCCCCCCTCAAATACCACACCACTATTTTGTGTTTTTTGATTTCTTTTATGCATGCTTGTAGGAAACCTAAATCCATTAATTACATATCCTTCATAACTAGCAACACCTTTCATTGGACCTCGGGCCAGACATAACAATTCTTCTGTTAGTCTTTGATCCCCTTCATGCCACAACCTATGTATACATACAACCAATTACGACAAAGACCTAAAGAAAAATTCATCGTGAAAGTATTTGACAATATAAAATTATCCTACTCTACTCTCAAACCAATTGTAGAAGTCAGGCTTTTGTACATTAGTTGCGCTGTCATATTCACTGATGATATGAAAACTCACACAATTAATAACATATCCATTAATTTGTAAATATATAGCTCACTATGTAACGACACTTACTCATAGAAAGGTTTTACCTCTTTGCAATTTTTTAAGATATAAAGTCGAGCCAATTTCCAATCTTCATAGCTTAATTGCTTAAGGTTGACCTTCCCTGTTGGCTTTCCTACCTTAGGAAATGTGGACAAATGGTGGGGTTGGTCAACTTCCACTATATCATTGCCATCTACACGGTTGAATTTTGTCTCCGTCATAGACAAATATCTAACACAGAAGGTTAGGCATTCATTTTGAATATAACCCTCTGTAACACATCCTTTAGAACAATTTCTATTGTGCACATCTATATTATATGTGCACATTCCCCGAAGGAAAAACAAGAAACTTTAGTTATCCATGCTTTCAAAATATCAAGATATTACACTTCAGAAATTTAAGAATTTTATTACCTTTCAACATGATAAATCTACCGAAAAGGAACAGGACCAACCAAGTGAGCTTCGAGTTCCAAATGTATAGCAAGATGCACCTTTACATCAAAGAATGTTGGAATAAATAAACGCTCTAGCTTGTAAAGAGCAATTGCAATATCTTTCTCCATTTACTCTAGAATGTCGATATCTAAGGTTCTAGAACGTAACTTCTTGAAATAATTACCAAGTTCCACTAGAGGTTCAAGAACCTTTTCATCCAACACACCTCAAAATGCAGGCAAAAGCAAGTCTTGCATGAAAACGTGACAGTCATGACTTTTCATTCCCAAAAGCCTTCCATCATCTAATGCCACACATCGTGAAATGTTAGAAGAATATTCATTTGGGATGCATAAACTCAACAATAAGGCAACCAGTTGTCTTCTTTCACTTACTGTCAAGTTAAATGGTGCTTTTGGAACTTGATACTTGTCTCCAATCAACTTCGCTCGCAATTTATCATGCATATTCATTTTTTAAAGATCCAATCTGCCATTCAATGAATCCTGATTCTTACCAAGTATGTCAAGTAATGTCCCCAAACTAATATCACATATGTTCTTCTCTATATGCATTACGTCCAGGTTATGTTAAATTAATTGATGCCTCTAATATGAAAGTTCATAAAAGATGCTTCTCTTCTTCCATTGGTGTACCAAATATCTATCACCTCTCCTTCGCTTACCATTTGCATCTTTCCCAAAATCATTCGGACAATTGTTAAGTGTTCCCAAACATCGTGCCAACTCTAGGAAATATGAGGAGGCCTTCTTTCAAGTCTCTTGTTAAAAGATGTCGTGTTAGTCCTCCATTTAAGATCCGGTTCTAAGAACCTACGATGACCCATATGACACCACTTCTTTCCATGACATAGCCTTTCAGAACATGTGTCTTTATGACAATTAGGACAAGTAAGAAATCATTTCGCACTCTAACCAAACACATTGGCATAGCCTAGAAAGTCATGCACTGTCCACATCAACATAGCAAACATATCAAAAAACTCTTTGCTATGAGCATCATATGTTCTTACCCCAACGTCCACAGCACTTTAAGCTCATCTATAAGTGGCTGTAAAAACACATCAATATCATTACCAGGAGCTTTAAGGCTAGGAATTATCAAAGAAAGCACAAAATTGGTGCTACTCATGCACATCTAGGGAGGCAAACTATAAGGCACCAAGATTACTGGCCATATGCTATATCGACTACTCATTTGTGCTGTCGGATTAAACCCATCAGTAGCTAAGGCCAACCTTACATTTCACGAGTCTGAAGAAAATGTAGGATATAATTCATTCACATGCTTCCATGCCTTGGAATCGGCTAGATGTCCCAATTTACCATCAATCAATGTACCCCGCTTTGTGCTATCTCATGTGTTCAGCTACCTTTGACGACATAAACATCCTTTGCAGCCTTGGTATTAATGGAAAATGCCTAAGGACTAGGCATGGCACTCTTCCTGCCTTTGAAATCCCTTCATCATCCGTGTCGATGTCATCATCACCTTTCATATCAACTTTCTCTTTTCATCGAGATACAGAACATTTTGGACATTCATCTAGGTCCCTATTCTCTTTCCAATATAGAATACAGTGGTTCATACATGCATCAATTTTGACATAATCCAATCCCAAGGTTTTTGTGTACTTTTTGCCTCATAAGAATTTTTAGGAAAGTTCTCGTCATTGTTAAATGCTCTTTGAAGTGACCTAAGCAATATAGAAAATGATTTATCACTCCATTTGCAACTCAGTTTAATATGAAGTAATGTCATGACGAACTCCAACCTGGTAAATGTCTTACAATTAGGATATAACTCTGCCTCGACATCTTTCATAAGCATGTGAAACTCTTTTGGCACCTCATTTTGACCACCCTCATTCTCTGTATGGTCCTCAATTGTCTCAAAATTACCAAAGTTCATAACATTCATCGCTTCATGTACTAATGGCCTTATATCATCATAAGCCGTAAAACTTTCAGCTCTATCTGATGCTTCTCCTTCTATCTCATCATCACTACTATCGATATGATATTCATATTCTCTATGATGTATCTGTAATAACCTTAACCCCAACCCATATTTATTTATTTAAATCATATTTATTTATTTGATAAATCATTTTTATTCATTTAATTAATCATGTTTATTGATTTAATCAATCAGGGTTATTAGTTTAACCAAAACATATTTATTAATTCAATTACACTCAATTTATATATTTACTGAATGACCTTATGTCATTTAAATTTTCCGCTTTCATTTATCGTATTTAATCGTCCTGGTTGCAGGATATTTCATTTGGATCCCTTTTTATAATTCAAGTTGCATTGATTGTTAACTTAAGTTTCGTTGATTGATTAATTTTAGGTGATCGATAGTAGGCCTCAATAATTCTGATTGAGTATTAAATTATTTTCCATAACGTCACAAAATTTTAACTTTTAGCTACGCAAAAACTTAAGCCCAAATTCATTTATTTTGGCCCAATTCATTGGCCCCAAATTTTGGCCTAATTCCATTGGGCCTAAATTTTGACCCGAAAATTTTGGTACAATTAAATTAACTACAGCACTATCATTTGTGCCTAACTTTAATTAGCAAAAAGATATTTTTGGAGGCTTAAAAAATCAGCTAAGTGAATTTATCATTCATTTCTAACCAAGTAAACACACAAACACACGCCCATCTCCCTCATTTCTCTCTCTACTCTATGATTTTCTTTCCTCCCAACTGCGACCACTGTTCTGGTGGTTTTTTGACCAGTTTCTAGCTAGCCTTGGCTACCTCCGACTCCCCCTGACACCCTAGTACCACTAGCCACTATCCTCCATCCTCAAAACCACCAAACATCACCCCCATCTTTCTCTTCTTAAGCTCCAGGTAAGTGATCTCAACTTAGATTCTTTTCACTTTGATTTTTGTTTTTGTGATTTGGGTTTTAATCATGCTCTTTAGAAGGAAACAAGAGCTTATTTAATGTTTTTAATTGTGGATTAAGCTTGAAGCAAGCTAGGGCTTAGGGGTTTGCCATGATCATGTTAGCTTAAGTCAGGTGATGGATTTGGATTGTTTTGTATATAATTTTGTAATCTTTAGTCTTATTGATGATCAGGACGTTTTTTTTGGTGATTTGGAATTAGTTGAAGGCGTGTTTAAGTTGGCCATAACTGGGGTTCTAATGATAGTGCAAGGGTTAGCTCTCCTTTATTGGCAAGCATGTTACTTGTGTATATTTGATTAAGAAATGAATTTTTGATGTATATGATTATGAAGTGAAATTGAGTATTATGGCTTAGTATGGTGATGGTAAGGACCACAGCTTTGTTACATGATTTTAAAGAGTGATTTTAAATGAGGATTTACATGAAAAGAAAGCAGAAAGTAATGACAGTGTGGCTGTGAACAGACAGAAAACAGGGGATGCATTACGAATAAATAAGTAATGATAGGCCCAGCTAAAAATTATGATTTTTAGTGGATAGATAGATTAGTGAGTTAGCTTTCAAATACCTTTTGAATAGCCTTCATCTGAGTTCTTGGAAAATGTTATGGCTATTTTGCTAGAACTGCACAGGTTCGACCAAAACTGACACACGTATGTTCTAGCCCCATTTTAGGACGTCTACTGTGGGAATCATGTTTTGTGTTGTAAATAAAAGTTTTTCGGGGCTTTTTAATCTTTCCATATGGGGGTCTTGGGTCTCCATTTGAGCTTAAGAGTGAAAGTTATGACTTTTTAAGTAAACTAACCTGCTTTGGTGCAAATTGGGCTGTTATTGCAATTTCTATGTAGCGTATATTTGGAGGCAAATTCTAAAAATTTTACTATAGATTGCCTATATTATTTTTAAATTTCCTATAAGCTTTTATGCATTTTGGTTGAGTATTTTGAGTAATTGTGTAAAGAGCAATAATAAAGATTGAGTGAGATTGATCATGCAATCATTTTCTGTATTTTGGGCCAAGTAAGGTCATTTAAGGGGGAAATAAATATTCATGAATTTTCATGGAGCTTTTAGCTTGATTAATGAGAAAGAAGAAGATAAGTATATAATTTGGGAACTTGTTTATGAGTTTTAAATTAATTATGGATTTTCTAAAGAAAATACCAAGTTTGGTGAGGTTAATAACTTCTATTGAGTTCAATGACTCATTTGGGGTGGAATTCTACATCTAATGGATTTATGAATGAAATATGAGAAGTGGGCAGAGTCGTGACTCAAAAACTATATTTATCAGACCAAGTTATTACAGTTTATGCTATTTTGAACCAAAATATATCTCTATTGGCCTCAAACCTTTATTACTTACCAAATTTAGAATGTCTTAAATGTATCTATCAAGCCAATCTAGTGTACTCGCTGCTATCTTGAACGAAGATGTACATCAACGAGCCTTAAACCTGTATCAACAACCTATCTCAGAAAAAGGGCACAACTGCTCTCTCATTTGTCACCATCAAGGCCTTTTCCTTTGTAATCTCATTTATCTCATTGTGATCTATTTTACTTTCATTTACTTTATATTAGATTTTAGTACTTTTATTAATTTGGTGTTAAAGTTATATTGAAATACCCATGTTATGTGTACTATTTAATTACACAATTTGTATTACACATACTCAATTATGTCAGTAAGGATTAGTTACTGACTACACTTATCTACACTGACATTTATGATACAGAATCGATGCCTAGTTATTGTTCCCCATTATGCATAAATGTTATCAAGTCAGAACACATTTATCAAGTCAGATGATATTTTTTTTTTAAGACTCAAGGTACATCCATTGCCTGTGTCGTCAGAAAGTAGAACATTTATATCAAATTACAACTCTTAGTGAGTTTATCAATGAATCAGCTTATACAGTGATTTTCTATTTTACTTATGACCCCATCAGTTATCTTATATAGGGCGTCAGCCCATCACTTACCCACGCGGCTTCAGGCTAACTCTTAATCGGATTGGCAGGTGTATACCTATGTATAGATCATATCATTTTAAGGCGTTCACATCTAGATAATGATGATCAATTCAGCTTCATATTAGTTTCATTTTCATTGTTATTGCGAACTAACTGAATTACAAAGACAGGTACCCATCAACAGTGTTTCTATACTCGTTTTACGATACAGAATTGCATGTACTGAGTTCTAACTCATATTTTCAAATTGGTTTTATGTTTTCCATTTTAGATGATGAAGTATCACATGTTTCTCCATTTAGCAAGCCTTTTTAAAAGTCGTCAAATGCTTACAGTGGATTCGGCATAGCATGAATGTCGGGATTGACCTTAGGGTCAAGTTCGGTTTATATCCAATATACTTGTGTATTCTAGAGTGTGAGTTAGCACATGGTATGATTGAGTAGATATTAAAGTTGAACTATTATAGACCTTGGTCTTGGAGTGTTTCAGTTTAATAGATATTGTGATTGTGAGCATAAGTTGCAAGATTAAATGGTTTCAATAAGCCTTGTCCTTATCATAATGGCGGTAGCGCCTTCTATCATTAAGTCTTTCGCTGTAGCTTTCCATAAATCATGTCATTAGCATTTTTGGGGCGTTACAGTATCCACGGATTATAATTCCTCAATATACCTCGAACTATTAAGTGATTATGAATCGTCCTTCGATTATGAAACAAACACAAATTGCAATTCATGCATGGACACCTCACCTCTATTCCGTCATCCTTGCCACCAAAGGCAAGCTCTAAATATTCATTAATGCTAGCTGTATAATCGGGTTTTCTTCTATCACTAATTCCCCTATGATTCATCCAACTTCGATCCTTATCAATCCCTGAACAAACTATTAAAACAAAAATAATTTAAAACCCCCTTAATGATATCATAGGATTATTTTAATGTAAACACCATCAGATATGAATTGATCAACCAAATAATATAAAGTTCCACGTTATATACCTACTCTGAAATAAATAGTGTCTTTAATTTCTCTTCCTCCAGTCACAACTAAATATGAAAAAATGATCAAGACAGAAAGAAGCCATTAGTAAAACTAATACAAGAGTGGATTTGTTCAAGATAAGAAATCAGTACATCCTTCAGAGAAATTAGTTTATCCTTTAGAGAAACAACCTAATAAGAAATCAGTCACAACTAATTTGTTGAAGATAAGAAATGATCAAAACAGAAAGAAGCTATCAGTACATCCTTCGGAGAAAATGTGCGATAGATTTGGTAATAGGGCCTATAGAACATAATAGAATGACAAAATAAATGTCGATGCCCATATTCTAAAAACTCGCCGCCCAATATAAGTTTTCGTGTAGTTCAAGGTAAGGGAGAGTGGCCGAATCCATCATGTGGGTAATGTTGGTGGACACAACATCTGTATATAGTATTATCATTGGAAGATGAGCACATAATTCTATAAAGGCTACTATCTCAACTTATGCCCTAGAAATGTAGTTTAAGTCTAATGAAGGTTTCACAACCAAAATCTTTGAGCAACCTCGGAATGTCAGGCGATGTTATGAATGCACTTCTAGAACCTTCAAGCAGTAAGGAGACATATCCTTCTAGCAAAGTCTTATAGGAACAGGACGCAAGCAATCTATACATATAACCTAGATGAGTATGAGTTATTCACTAAGCAATGAACCTTGACCCTCCACTATGGGGTCTGACTAGAAGAAGTCCTCTTAACTATAGAACTTGAAGAAGCTTTCTATATGAAGTGAGGATTGGAAGAGGATTTTAAGCAATGATGTAGTAAGATCAAAGGCAAGACCTCAAGCCTATCACCAGAAGCTAACCTACCACCAACTAGAAGTCTCAGTTAAGTGAAGCTCCTACAAGAAAAACTTTAATACTAGCAACTTAAGAAGAGGTGACCTGGCATATGCATAACTTTAGACTAGTTCAAATACTAGTTAAAATTTTTAGTATGAAAGTTTCTGAGGATAGTGTTATGCTGCCCCAAATAAATCGTGTACCCAAAGTGAACAGTTATAATACTCTGAGAGTGTTTCCATCAGAAAATAAAAAAATACCAAGGGATTTGTTCATGATCTAAGCCTAAAGTATTGAAAGAACTATGTTTCACATCTTATCATCGCTAAATACTGAAAATTTTGCTAGCAATGATGCAAGACACGAGTAAATTCTTATAACTTTTTTGAGGGGCATAAACTACAACACACTTTGAAGCTAAGTCAGGAAAAAATTCCAGTTTTGGTATCCAAAAGCTCCTTAAGGGGCATAGTCTCCAACGCCTCTAAGTTCTAGTAAGTAACTTCATTCTTATTAAGGATAGAAACCTCACCTTTGGAGGGAAGAAGCTCATAAGCAACCTAGAAAGTGTTCAACTTATGAACAAAGCTAGGAACATTATACTTATTTCTCAAGTGAGAATGCACCCCTTGATTCCCAAACAAAGTTCCTCCTCCAAGAGGGTAAGGAGAAGCTGGGGAGCCAGCTAAAGCCCTTAGGATAACTATCTTAAAATCTCTCTATTGCTTCTTACTCAGCTTCACCCTTATAGTAACATGGATGAAGGGTATATTGAACCCTTGAATATAATACAGCTGTTTGAATCTCGAAGATGTGAAAAAGCTTGGCCAAACCTAATTGAATTATGCTTATATGGATAAAATTTTAATAAATTGAGAATAGTTACCTTAATTCAAAGGCTCGGATGCATGCTAGTAACTGCATTTGATTTTAAAGAGCTGATTTACAAAAATCAAAATACTCTGAAATATGCATTTAGAAGACTTTAGAAATCAAGCTGTTGCATCAAATTTTTGCGGAAAATTCTTGGTTAGTGTCCAAAATAAAGCTTGTGTTTTGGATTATAGATAAGTTGAATTTTAAATTATTTTAGATATTTTTTCTTTTTTTATTAAGAGACTAACACTCTATTTGGGTTAAAAAGTTGAAATGATTCTGAACTTGTTACGGTTGAGTACTTCTTTCAACAAATGCGGTCCCAAATAAAACAAATGTGAGCCACATATGTTAAGGCATTTGTTGCCGGTCCTATGTTTGATCTTCGAAGCCTCAGATGTCATTATGGATGGCCTAAGAGGCAATAAATGAATACTGAGAGAGAGGCAGAGAGCAGTATCAGAAGTCAGCAAGGTCGAAATGACTAGCGAGAGGCAATGATAATCACTTGACCGTGTCATTGAAGTTACAAACTTTTTAATAGACATAGTATAATCCCTAATATGCAAGCTGAGTTAGACCAATTGATCAATGCATGAACACCTAACACATAGGGTGACAATCCATTTCGATTTATTTAAAGAAACAAGGAGCAATTGAAACGAACACAGGGTGTAAGCTTGCCAAAAGTCAGTGCAACATATAAAACAATATAAAGGAACATTCTATGGAAGTTGGACTAGCTTGTTATCTGATCTGGGAGATTCCAATAGCTGATAGTGATACTGACCTTCAGTTAACAACCGATAGCACTATAGAATCAGAGGCATAAATAGACTAAGTTTTTTATGCTTACCCAGCAACTTCGATAGATATCTGCCCATACATACAGGATCCATAAGATATATATGGAGGGCTAGCTCTTAGAGCAGCCATATCACATAATAAACAAGTTAAAATTATAATAACTGTCGGGGTACTGTGAAACAAAAAAGGATACCGTTGCAAATTTGGGTCGACAAATGAGAAGTTCACATAATCATGACCTTCTCAATCACCAACCAGACATTTTCATATGATTTATCAAGAAACTTGAACCGATCAGAGCCTAATTATCTTGTTCTTAGTCAAAATGCTCATTATGCATCAGAAATTAAAAAAACCCAGCTGAATTCGTAGAGCACCCACATAACGAGACCACCACTAGCATATTGTTTAATCAGATTTAAACTTTATCACACTGGTAGACACTCAATTCGATTAGGAGCTCAAATCAAATACCAAAACACCCAAATTCAAGATCTTTGTGAATCAGCAAGTAACGAAATCAATCAGACACTTCATCTTAAAAAAAACAATAGAGTTTTATTCAACCATAGAGTAAATACCAGCTGAAAACAATAAAATAAAATAAAATAACATAAAAATGAAATAGCATGAGTATTCTTCACCCTCGTGAACTCCTTCAGGCCAAAATCTGATGACAACTACTGATCATCCTTTAAAAACGAACAAAAACGAACAAAATCAAACAGGATTGAACAAAATCGAACAAAATTGACCAAGGATGAATGTTATTTAGGAAATACCTGAGAATTGAAGTGAATTAGTGACTCTTCAAATAGTTGCACCAGGTTTGAACGTCAGCCTCCGATAGACAGCAGGCTTGAACGCCCTCAGGCCGGACTTCAGGCACCATCACAGCCAGACTTTGGGCGAGGGTCAGGTCAGGGGGACTAAGTGAGGGTGTTGACTGAAATAAAGAGGGAGACTAAGTGAAGGGATGGAATGAAGTGAAGAGGGTCTGAGCGAGGGTTAGGTCGGGTGAGGGTCTGAGCGAGACTAAGTGAAATTTTCATTCAATATTTCATGAAAATGAGTGGTGGAAATTGAGCGCCTGATTTTTTCTTTTTCTTTTTGCTATAAGGTGACGAAATTTAAAAAACAACGTCTCATTTAAACTAAAGGGAAATGAAAATATCCTTTTGTTGCCTTAATTATGGACATAGATGACAATTATTTTCATTGCCATTTATTAAGTTAAGGATGTCAAAATTATCGCCTTTTAATAAAAATTCCATGGTCCAATCCTTTTTTTCTTGTAGCGACGCAAAGAAATTCCAAATTTCATTCAGAGTCTTAACAAATAAATATCCCGAACCCCTGCGGTACATAGTTTCAACATAACCTTGATATTCATAATTCAAACCGCCAAAACTCTCTTCGCAAATTTCCCATTTCTGAAAATATCAATCAACACATTGAGCACAGAATTTATTCAATCTACTCAAATATCGCCAAAATACTTCATGCTCATATTAAGGGAAATCGACAAGTGCCATTTGTTTTCAAAATTTTTTCAAGCTTTTCAATTTTTTAGGGCTTTCCCAATTTTCCAATTTTTTCAAATTTTGACTTTTTTTTTGTGGATTTTTTTAAGAAATAAGCTAAACTAAGTCAATACTAATAGTGAAATAAACCAAGCAAAATAAAATATAAGCAATTGATAATAAAGTAGCAAATAAAAAGAAAACGGGACCTAATCTTGTCCGGTCGTCCCTGACAAAACTTATACGCCTTTTTCAAGTTAAAACATAAATGTCGCAAGTGCACAACTTGTATTGCAGTATTTGAGGCTCATCTCCTCAGGGATAATAATAAAATTGGGTCACGACTATGGGAATAATGTAATCCAACATTCTAAACAATAAACAACTATAACTATTGATTATAAATAGATATACTTCTAAATAATCACTAACTATTCACATGATTTTATAACTTGTAATTATGATAAAATATCAAAATCAACTTGGGCTAATCTTTGCTAATAACATCACCTAATGAAGCAAACTCCATGCCTATTTCCGTTCAAAAGAGCACTCAAGTCCTTAGTGCTTAAAAGTCTCATTACAAAGGACTTGGCCCATGCACTGATTTGAAGCTCCAGTTCAAACCCCATCCTAGGCACTTAGGATGTGTTACTCTCCTCTTTTGGTAAGGTGAAGAGGCCACCTAAGGGGTTTACTCATGAAAATGAGGTTAAACCCATGACAAGAATAAGGCAAGCTTAAAACAGTAGCTTGCACATATGATTAGTTTATGGCTAGTTTCTTAATCCAATTTTATTCAACTTTTGAGACTTGATGGTGAGGCTATGATTGACTTCAAAGGCCACTCTCCTTAATATTAAGGAGTCCTCTTTCAAATAGAGCAAATTGTAAGGCATTTTGAGATCATTTGGTTGGTCAATCAGCAAGTTCTTTCTAAGTGTGCAATCTTGGAGGAAGACAATGTAGGTCTGAATTAGAGTAGTATTAAGTTACCCAACTTAACTCGAACTTTTGTGAAACTTTAGGGCGTGAAAATTGAGATAAATATTTATCAAACTACCAGCCACAAAGGACCAGAAAACACCCCCTTGTGCTGCTATTATGCAGCCAAATGAATAATTAAATTGCTTAGATATCCGGTTTTGTACTTCTTGCGTAAGAACAACTTATT
>NCQV01071037.1:3565-14765 GCA_002740545.1 Lophocereus schottii
TTTCTCAATCTTGGGGTTAGAATTTCGTTGCATTTGCTGAAGATTTGAGAATGTTCAAATTTGGAATTGTGGATTTTGATTGAACCCATTTGCAGCAAGTGGTTTCTATTCAATCAAAGAGTTGGGGGATTTGAGATTGTAATTAGAGTTGGGATGGATCATATGGGGGACTTAGCCACGGTGGCGCAGCTAATTGGGCTCGATGCCGTGAAGCTGATCGGGTTGATTGTCAAGGCGGCGAATACGGCGAGGATGCACCGGAAAAACTGCCGGCAATTCGCCAATCACTTGAAGCTGATTGGCAATTTGCTGGAGCAACTTAAGATTTCAGAGCTTAAGAAGTACCCAGAAACCCGGGAGCCTCTTGAGCAGCTTGAGGATGCTCTTAGGAGGTCATACATTTTGGTCAATAGTTGTCAGGATAGAAGTTATCTATACTTGCTTGCAATGGGATGGAACATTGTGTATCAGTTTAGGAAGGCCCAGAATGAGATCGATCGATATTTGAAGCTCGTCCCCCTCATCACGCTTGTTGATAATGCCAGAGTTAGGGTGAGATTTCTTGTCTTTTTTATTATGATGTTGAAATTCTGTTGAATTATTTATGAAATGTTATGTTAACTCAAATAATTTGGTGTAATTGGTATGTTAGGTTGAGTTTTAAAATGATTAGTTGGAATGTTCCTGATTGTTGCTTTTGCCCTATCAATTTCCTGATAAAGTGGCTTGGGTGTCAATATGAAGGGTGTATCTTTTTTGTTGATCTTTTGGATTATTATGCCGTTGGAATATTCTTATAGGAATTACACTGGAATTTGCTTACTTGATTGTTCAGCATATTATATCTGCTTAACTGTCTTAATCCTGTGTTGTTGACTTGTCATTTGGCTGATAAGCTTTCGCTTGAAGTGCCGTTACTCTTACCTTATGTGCTGTGTCTACTACGGCGGGTGTTGCATCTATTGATTTGAGTAGCCCCACATAACAAGCCTTATGTTATGAGTATGCTTTGTGTAACCTTAGAACCTTGTCGACTAGCCTGTAATAGTTACGGAGCCCTGTTGTCAATCTGGTCTCCTTGAACCAAATAGTGTCTCAGTTTAGTTATTTTGATATGCCTTTGAGCTGTAACTCGTGAAATTGACTCTTCTTTGATTCAATAATCAGGTAGTTCTGGTGGTTTTTTTTTTTTTTTTTGGGGATCGAAAGTTTAAGTTGTAGTTAAATCCAAGTACATCCTTCTTCTGTGATTTATCATGGCAGGTGTAGTGCAAAGCTTAAAAGGTAGTGTTCTTCAACTGTCCCATATTCAAATGCCAAAATCATGGTATATTTGAGATCGTAGTTGTTTAATGTATTCAAGTGGCTACAACTACAAAGTAGTCCATGCATAGCCAGTTCAAAAATATTGGCTCAAACTTTGCTTTGATAACAAACAGAATAGTAAATTCGGGTTGTAGGCTCCCAAAACTCTATATCTTTTGGCCAAGGGCTCTGTCTGAATAAGCCTGTCCTGTGACTATTCTTTTAGAGGTGACTGTGCTGAGTGTGTTTCAATTTATCATATAATCAAAACGTTAATTTGTTAAGTTGTTCTTTCTTCCCTAGCTCACCATTGTGTGAAAACTAAAGAGAAGTACTTTGGGCAGTGACTTTCTCAACTTAGTCCTAGCATCATATGCTTTCTATCGCAACTTTTTCATGAGAAGACTGTTTCTTTCCATTGTCAAAATGCAATGTAGGCATGATTACAATCTTACTATGGCGAGGATCAATTTTTTCGTGAATAGACACTAGCCATCTTTGGGGGTAATAATGGAACTTATGTGGATAGTTCGTCCCCCACTGGTATTCATATGTTTTGTGGTCACAGGCATTAATTTCTGAATTACATATATGGCAGGAAAAGCTGGAATTCATTGAAAGGGATCAACGTGAGTATACTTTGGATGAAGAGGATCAGAAAGTGCAGCAAGTGATTATGAAACCAGATCCCTGCGTAAATGATTCAGTGGTGCTGAAGAAGACCCTTTCCTGTTCATACCCGAATTGCTCTATTGATGAAGCCCTTCGGAGAGAGAATGAAAAGCTTCGCATGGAACTACAACGTTCACAAGCACATATGGATGTCGGTCAATGTGAACTCATCCAGCGCTTGCTTGATGTAACAGAAACTGCAGCTGTGCTTTGTGAAACCAAAAAGAGCTCACCACTAAAAAGTTCAAAAAGAAGCCAGCTCAATTATGCTGATGAAAAAGATTCATTTGATGTGGAGTCCCCTAAGAAAACTGAAACTTCCAGGTTAGTTTTGATGGGTTAGCATACTTTTTGGCATTATTTCGGTAACTCAACGCTTCGTTACTTATGCTGCTTCCGTCTTGTGCTGTCGCTGGACCAAACGTAATGTAAAAATATATCATTTTTCTGAGGCAGTTTATTTCTCAAGTACCATTTCCATCCCATCTTAGGGTCTTACTTCCTGAGTTTGACTTCATATTTCTCACCAGATCTCTTCTATTATATTTGCCCATAACTAATCTACTCTTAAGTCTTATGCAAAGGCGTTTCTTAACAATCAACCCCTGTGTAAGTGAGATACCTGTAATGGAGGGAATGAGTCCCATTAGTGAGACTTACTGGACGGCAATGCAATAGGATTATTCTTGTATTGTTGAGTTCTTGCAGTAGGATACTTGAGTTCTTGTTTGATGTGGGGAAGTCAATGATAAAATATATGTTGAGATCTCTATATTAGGTTATATGCAAACGACAACCTCTCTGGCTCTTGTCTCTTCTCGTTAAGGCAAGTTTCTGGTGATTTCAGTCAGAGCAACTGAATGCTTTGGAGTTTGTCCATTCTCATGAAATATGCAGAATACATGCAGCTCGAAGTTTTTCTGATGAAATGTGCAAAAATCCGAACTCATGACCTTTTCTTCGGACTGTTTGCAAATGGTTAATGTATGTGTTTCTTGGCATTCGTTTTTTCATGCAGTTGACATTTCTTGGAAAAGTATTTCTCTGGGTAATAGCACATCATTTTATAGTTGCATATCTTGTTGGATTTCAGGTTTTTGCAATGTGTGAAATGGCTTGCTTTCTGTGCTCTGTGCAGGACTATTTCTTCAGTTTCTTCAGGGCATGATCTACTATCTCACAGAGGTTCCTATCAACCTGATGAATGGCATACTGATTTACTGGACTGTTGTTCCGAGCCTTGTCTCTGTATGTGTTACTCATATTCAGTATACTTTTCATATGTACAATTATGAAACATGGAGTATGCATTCCTTTTTTCAGCTCTATTCGCTGCACCACTGACCTGGACCTTGTATTCAAGTTTGTCATTAAGTGTAATTTTATGTCAACTGACAACTAGTCTTGCTGCTGCAGGCTTGAAGACTCTCTTCTATCCCTGTGGTACATTTGCGAAAATATCTACCGTGGCAAATAATAGATATATGTGTAAGTGTTTTTGAGGTCTCTAAGGTTCATCTGTTACATCATCCTTTGGCATTAAGGATCTACGTATACTCTAGATCATGGAAGGTACTTCTACCAAAGAGAGCTTCATCTGTCTCTGGACTGTATATCGGTGTTTGTAGTGTTTGACCATTGCTTAGGCATGACTCTTCAGTCTCCATAATGTACAAAAAGCAGGGTTATTACATGCTAGAACTATTGCATTATGAACTTAAGACAGAGAGGTCATGCCGAACTTACCCCAGGCCCACACCCCCCCTCCCCCGACCAAATAAAAAATGGGTTGTACTTACTGTTGTGAGGATATAGAAAATTCATTGCTAGCCACCTAGCAATCTCAAGAGACAACAGAGCCATTTTCTTGCAACCTTAGATCAGTTATAGATGCCCCTCTATTTGATAGAGATCATTTATAAACTTGTATTTTCTGTGAAGAACCATGCCAAACCTGAGAGATTATCCTGGGTGTTACTGACACGAAAATATTCATTTATGTTTTCATGCGGCCTGTGTAATATTTATGTTTGCCACTGAGAACTGTTAGCTTCGATTGCAAGAGGGTTGCGTGACGTTCAATGGAATTAGTAATAACATTTTATTGTAAGTTAAAGCTGACATATGAATTTCTACTCTCTGTTATTAACAGCTTCTGGTGAAGCCTGTAACGACTTGATGGCCTATTCGCTTATACTGTCTTGCTGTTGCTACACTTGTTGCGTACGGGGGAAGCTACGCAAGATGCTTAACATTAATGTAAGTTTCTGGTTAGTAATGTACAGTTGTCTTATAGCTTTAGCATCGTCAACTGCAGATTATTATTATTGTTGTTGGGTGAAAGAACCAGTCATCCTTACTTTGTTAAACATCACATCTATCTAATGTATAATCTGGAAATGGGCTGGTGGAACTCAAAAACTGTTTCATGCTGTAGGGAGGCATGTTTGACGACTTCCTCTCACATTTTATGTGTTGCTGCTGTGCCCTCGTTCAAGAATGGAGGGAAGTCGAGATCCGCGGAATTCAGGGTAAACCAAGCTACATAAAATTACAGTTGACTCAATCTTATATCATTTCTCTTTATTACCCTGTTAGAAGGTAGCTCTTCCCACTGCCTCCGGTGCTAAAGTCGGTAAAAGGCTAAAAGCTTTTGTTTCCAATTCGAATGATTAGATCAGTCGTGGGTGCTCCCCATGTTTGGGAGGTCGGTCTCTAACTACAATGCCATTGTGATACCCTCAGATCAAATCAACTTATCTATGCGGGGGGGTTTAGAAAACTGAAACAATCATTGCTATAAGAGATCACTATTTGCTGCTGCTTTGCTTGATTCTTAAATGATAAATGTTTAAGCCTTGTTTGCCCTCGCTTCTGTTCTAACTGGAACGATGAACCGAGCAGGTCACGAGAAGACAAAAACAAGCCCCCCAACTTCGCAGTTCATGGAATCGTGAAGCAAACGAGACGATGGTAGATCGAGTTAGTGTTCGATGGAGGGTGCCATTCATGTTTAGTGTGTGATGAATGATGATGCAGGTTGCAGAGGTGTAGATACCCCTCTTACAAATAGATATTTGATGTAATGAACTGGACCTCAATGTGACTCTTTTCATGTAAAGTTTCATCTTCTTATTGAAGCCCATCATGTATCATAGAGTGCTCAGGCTGAAGATTGTTGCATTTTGTGAAAAGAAGTGAGAAACTACGAGTCACATAGTGTATTGAAAAATTCATTTTTGAGTTGGAGAGGGCTTGCTGTTTTCCCCACTGCTTCTCATCCTATTTACCCAAGGAAACTCATAATCACCCCCCTCCAATCATGCAAAAGGTCTCGATTTTTACATGGTCCTAATCTGTAAGCATCCTTATATTTTGTCCAATTTCGGAAAAGATAATAAATTTTTAAACATCGAACGTCCAAAAACAAAGAAATCTAACTCGAACTTCATAGTCGGTTACTCATAAGTTAAACCCTATATAATTACGAGACTGCGAACGCGAAATCTACTATTTTCTTACAAGACTGTGTGCACGAAATCTACTATTTTCTCAACATTCATCAATATCATCGTTTATTAGACACAAAGTTAATGTTATCTTAGAATTAAGATTTTTAGTGATTATTAGTGAAATCCTAATCCTAAATATACTTAGGCTAGTAATCATTAGTATTTTTTTAAAGTCAAAATAATTAGTGAAATCCCTAAGCCTAAATATACTAGGTTTCCTATTTTCCTTTTCATTCTCAAAAAAAAAGAAAAAAAGAAAAAGAATTGGACTCGGACTTCAAAGTCGGTTACTCGCACCAGATATATATAGTTATAAAACCGCGGGCTTGAAGTTCGTTGTTTTCCGGACATTGATCCTCTTCAATTAGGCGACAATTTCACCGTTGTCTTAGACCTAGGGTTTCGTTTCGATCAATTGGAGGATTTAGGGTTTGGTTTTGGATCAATCAGAGATGGCATCACTGAGGAAGATAACGTTGAGGAGTTCGGACGGTGAGACGTTCGAGGTGGAAGAAGCGGTGGCGCTTGAATCGCAGACAATCAAGCATATGGTGGAGGACGACTGCGCTGACAGCGTCATCCCTTTGCCCAACGTCAGTAGCAAGATCCTTGCCAAGGTCATCGAGTACTGCAAGAAGCACGTCGATTCACCCAAGTCCGATGATCGCCAAGTCGATGAGGAAATCAAGAATTGGGATGCTGATTTCGTCAAAGTTGATCAGGCTACCCTTTTTGATCTTATCCTCGTATGTTGCTACTCCCCTTTTTCTCTATTTATGTGTTTTTTTGAGTCTTTGTTTGCGGTTTTTACTTGGGTGGATGATTGTATTTAATTTGTGCTTGAAACTGAGTTGAATTATTGCAACTGTGGGGTGATCAGGGGAGGATTAGTTGGAAAGGGTGAAGGAAGGGAATGTTTTCTTTTCGAACCATCTTCTAGGCAATCATGTGAACAATTTGAAGAATTGATGAGTTTGTTTCTTGAATTTGATGTGGTGTTAATAACACCCAATGGGTACATG
This sequence comes from Lophocereus schottii, assembly GCA_002740545.1. NCBI lineage: Eukaryota > Viridiplantae > Streptophyta > Magnoliopsida > Caryophyllales > Cactaceae > Lophocereus > Lophocereus schottii. The sequence goes on from NCQV01071037.1 coordinate 10,077, forward strand.
CAGTTGAGGCACTTTTAGTGGTAATGAGGGGAATATATCAAATAGTCTTGAATATAAGTTGGATGGGAGTACAAGCGACAAAGAAACCAAATTGGAAGGCCACAATCCTAGAAGAGTTTTCTTTTAACACAATCTTGAAATAGATATTCTTTTATTTTCGGGAAAAAAAAGAGGTTTTCTTTTAACATATTTAACTGGTAAAGTCCTAACCACTTGGGGGAGGGGTTAAGGGATGAGGGAAGTGGAAGCCTAGTGTAACGCAGCTTCACCTGTGATCTGTTGCTATTCCTAATCACATTGTTACTTTTTTGTGCTTCATATGAAGAATGTCTGATGTGCTATGGAAGTCCTCCTTTCTTTGCTGGGTGCTCTGCTTTAGCCTTGGGCACTGATGTGCTAGCAGGGCTTAGTTGTGCAGATGTCTTTAGCCGTGGGTATTGATGTGCTAAATAGGGTTTATTGTGTACATCTGGGAATCTGAACAATTTCTTATCTTTGCACCTTGTCTGGGACTCAATTGCACTTGTCCAAGTTGGGCAACGATGGGAGCTATGCAAAGGAAGCTCTGTGAATCTTAATATTATATAACTGGGCAATTGAAATGATTCTAAGGAGTCAATTTTTTGCGCAAATGGTCTGAATGTTATACCCCAGTATGTTATGTTGATGTGCATGTGTTCTAAATTATGTGCACAGTTTTGTAACTCAAAGTGAGTTGCAGGAAGAGTTGAGGCTTTGTTATTAGCATGAATCATCGTGTACTAACTAAATTATGTGACTGATGTTTGTGTGTTTGGAAATCTCAGGCTGCCAACTATCTGAACATTAAGAGCCTGCTGGACTTGACTTGCCAAACTGTTGCTGACATGATAAAGGGGAAGACACCAGAGGAGATAAGAAAGACCTTTAACATCAAGAATGACTTCACTCCAGAAGAAGAGGAGGAGGTGCGCAGGGAGAACCAGTGGGCCTTTGAGTGATATCAAGGGCAAGAAGAGAGGCCTAATTGTTCTATGAATATATGCCATCACTTTACAGTTGTTTTGGTTTCAGTTGGGTGGTAGAAAAATGCAAGTAGTAATAGTTGTCTCAGGAAACTTGTCACTTATGGCATGGCACCCCTGTTTTCAAGCTTTTCATCTGCCTTCTGACTCCAGCATGTATTGTAATTCTGTTTGAAACATGTGTTAATGTGTGAATGGGAAGCAGAATGTGTAATTTAGCAGTAGTTCATTCACTCTAAATCCATAGATGTAACCTGTACATCCTGCGCGATTGTCATTTGTTGTGGACAATTCATGAATGATGTCTCTGGTGGCTTGTCCTCGAGTACAAATGCAGATGGTTCAAATGTTTCCCTTAAGCCAGGGGCAGTTTATGGTGGAGGTACTCGCTAATATCAATTAAGTGGTAGGAATTTTGTCCAAGAATTGTGTCAATAAGCTTGTAATATGTAGCTAAAGAAAATTGACAGCTTATCAGAAAATTTCTCCTTCATAATTTGGGTATCACTCTGCAAAACATAAAACTATGAGCTTGTGTTTATAGGCTGAGAAATTTTTGACAGCTTGTCTTATAATTTCTCCACCTGAGTAGTACTCCATTTTAAAAAGCAAGTCTGGAGGGACTCAACTAATGTGGATTGGGGGGCTAAGAACTCTGTTATCATGGTTGGTTGGTTGGCTGGTTAGTCTGTCTTCTCTTTTCTTCTTTTTCTTTTTTTTTGGGGGGAGGGTGGGGGGAGGGTTTGGCAGTAAAATCATAAGCATAAAACCTCAGCTCGAGATTCTCTTCCTAGCTTTTAATAGTTATTTTGTGAGTCTTCCTAATAATAACACAGTCAAAATTGGCTTCTGCCCAGTATTCTCTACCCTTACTATCTTGACAAGGCTCCCATTCATAATAAGACCTCAGCAATGCACGCAAAGAAACTCCAACCTGCAGAATCAATGGAGACACTACTCGATAACACATTCTTGTTTACAAACAAAGTCTCAAGATAATTCTCCCGCTCCCTTAGGAAGGTCAGCAAGGAGTGTCATTTGATAATAGGGTCAAAAGGGGGGATATAGTTCCCTTAATTAGTTGTAATTCAATAAATCGCACAAAATTGAGAATAATGTTACGGGACACACTAAGGTATACATATAGCATGTTGAAAGACTTCTAACCCTTGTGGTGAATGTGAAGGAAAAATTACGCTTTGGCTGCAAATCCACAAAATTCCACCTTCAAGCCATCTTCAATTTCAACTACAGTGTTCGTCAACATCTTGGTAGGACATATGAACTACGGTTGTCTATACCAACATCAGCTCATAAGTTGACAGGATAAATGCAACATGAGCTGTGCAACTTAGGTCTGACATTCTGAGTTCGGCATTAGTGTGTTCTCTGCATCGGCATTTGACAAACTGAAACTTTTAGCCAATGCTTCCGTCATAGTGATCACGGAGGGGAGCCTTGGAGCAACTTGTAAGGTTGTCTCTATGTGATCAAAAGGTCATGGGTTCGAGCCGTGGAATCAGCCAACGACAAAGTCAGGTTAGGTTGACTACAATTCACCCCTTGGGGTTCGGCCCTTCCCCGGACCCTGCGTGAACGCGGGATGCTTGTGCACCGGGCTGCCCTTTTTTTTTTCCATCATAGTGACCACCTCTATATGACGCTGCTTTCTATCTGCTACCTTAAAATTGTGAACAATTTCTATCAAGTCAAGAAGACTACAGCCAGGCATTTTCCCGCCAACTTCTCTCTTCATCAGCTCCTTCACTGCAGCTGCATCTTCCCACCTACCAGCAGCAGCGTAAATATTGAAGAGTAGTGTATAGCACATGGTATTTTTGGGCTCTAATTCAACCAGTGCTTTTGCAACCTTTTCTGCTAGAGAGGAATCGCCTTGGAATCGGCATGAACCAAGTAAACTTGCCCATACCAAGGATTCTGAGGATACATTGACAGCACAATAGTTCACCTTCCTGACGGTCTCTAATGCTTCTTCCACAAGCCCATTGCTTGCAAGGAGATTAGCCATGCACCAATAATGTGCAAAATTGGGTCTGATTCTAAACAAATTGACCATCTGATGAAAATATTTTCTTCCCTCTGCTAACAGCCCGGTGCGAGCACATGCACATAGAACACCAACATAGGTGATTTCATCAGGGAGCAATCTTTGTCTTCTGTCTAAGTGCACATTGCCATCAAGTTCAACCTCACAGTCTAATTCAGTCTCAGAAACCATATCTGCAAATAAATGAAGCCCATCTTTAGGATTGCCATGAAGGCTATGTCCCAAGATCATGGCATTCCAACAGACCAGATTCTTGTCCTCTAGCATATCAAAAATATAACGTGCCACCTCTACCTTTTGGCATTTGCTATACATGTCAACCAGAGCTGTGGTCATGATCAAATTCAAATTCCTTAGGCTCCTTATAAGAAATCCGTGCACTGAAGCTCCCTCTTTCAGTCTAGCGGACCTCCCACAAGCAGCTAGCACATTAACCGCAGTTTTACCATTCCCTGACAATCCTCTCTTAATCATCTCCCTGAAAAGTTTCAAGACACATCCGGGATTGTTCCCATCTAAATACCCCTTCATCATAAGGTTCCAAGACACCACATTTCTCTCAGGCATTACATCAAACAGCTTGTGTGCAGCGCTCAAATCGCCCATTTTTACGAACCCGTCAACAATCGAATTCCAGGACACTAAATCTCTCTCAAGCATAGCATCAAACACATCCACAGCAGAGTCAATGAGCCCACAACAACCATACATATGAATCAACGAATTATTAACTTGCATCACACGATCAAAACCATTCTTAATAGCTTGCCCATGGCACATCCCACCAGTCCGAGCACAACCCACTCTTGCAGAACAACCAATCAACGGAGGAAAAGTAAAAGAACTAGGAAACAACCCAGATTTTATAGTTTCATAATAAAATGTGACCCCTTGCCGTGGCACAGAGCTAGCAGAGTAAGCCTTAATCACAGCATTGACACAAACAACATCTGGGTAACTAATGCTCTTAAAAACAAATAAAGTATAGCACAGCTCCTCAAATTCGGACGAGAGCTTAAGTAACCTACTAGCCAGAAAAGGGTTTTGTAATCGGCCGGAAGTTACCAACTGGGCATGGATTTGATGGAAGTGGGACCTCGTTAAGCATTGATTAAGGCAGCTTGCAACCCAATTAGAGAAAGAAAGACTAGGACAAGAAGAATAGCATTGAAATGGGAGTGAGGAAGAACAGAGAGAATAAGAGTAGTTCTTGAGACAGAGAATGCATCGCATCAACACTCTGGCCATTCATCTACAACTGGGTTCGCATGGGTTTTGGGATCTGATTTGGGTTCCGCCATTAAAGCTCATTCCCTGTTTTTCCTCCCACAAACCACAATCCACTGGATCCAAATCAGAGGGCTCCAACCGTGAAATTTGGGCCAAAAACAGAGAGGAGAAGGGTATTGGAACCATACGACGTCGTTTGGATCAAGAGGTCCGTGCAACGACGACGTTAGATCAAAATCGTGGGTTTAGTAAACTATGGGCCGACGGTGAGGAAGAAATTGGCAGAGAAAAAATGGTGAAACCGAGCAGAGCGGTAATGAAAAATGCAGGGGTTGGGATCAGCAAGTTTCTCTCTGAGACTCTGGTTTGCCCTTTAACTAAAAAGCC
>NCQV01071043.1:6055-19088 GCA_002740545.1 Lophocereus schottii
ATTAAATTTACATAATTACATGCAAACTAATTATACAAATTATTAAATTTAACATATATACTTAATTAACTACAAATTTTACAAATTACACAAGAGAAGACCTTCTCAAAAAGTCGATGACGAATGACAGCGAGAAGAGATGATGGCGGTGGGATTGCAGCAAGTGGCAGTGGGGCGATGACAAGTGGCGGTGCTTCCTCTCTCTCTATCTCTCTCTATTTTATGAAATGAGCAACGAGAAAATGAAGCGTGGGACGAGTTTTATAAGAAAATTTCCCCTCTATTCAACTCGGGGTTAAAAAAAGTTTTTCGAAAATTTTTTATTTTCAGGCAGAATATTCCGTCAAAAATTTCATTGAAACCTGAATTCCGTTGGAATATTCAAAAAAAATTTTTTGTTTTCCCTCCATTCAACTAGGGGTAAAAAATTCCTTCTGAAAATTTTTAAATTTTCTGATGAGAATTCCGTCGGAATTGATCGGAATTTTGACCAAAAATAGGTCCGTTGAAAAATCTGTTGGAATTCCAACAAATTTTTCTGAATTCGTCGAATTTCGCTCATAGATTCCGACGGACCTATTTTTCGTTGGAATATTCCGTCAGAATAAGCTGAATTTTTAGTAGTATATCAATATGCTTTTGAGTCGGCTTGAGCTCGACTCAAGCCCAAGCCGAGCTTAAACTGAGCTGAACCTGAGGATTCGACATGCCAGCTTGGTTTCATTTTAGCCCTAGCTACACCATAATGGATATGAAATTATTTTTGTGGTTGAACAAATTCCTCTGTTATCAAGAGTTTTGAGAACTATATCGATCTTTGTAAATAATTTTCTAGTGTAACAGTTGATCTTTTGAGAAGTATGTTAAATACATTTGCCATATTATAAGACTTACTTTTGAGAATTATTTTGTTCACAAAATCCCTCTCGTTCGTTCACAAAAGCTTTGTCGCTTGTTCACAAAGTAAACTTCACCTTTTTACAAGTTATCATACTTAAAAGAACTAGTGCGCTTCTTCATAAAACTGATAACATTTGTTCGTAAAAATCACACTGATTTGTTCACAAAGTATACATCAGTGCTTATATGTGTAACTGTTGTTTACAAAACTAGTATAGATGTTCACAAATTCAATAACATTTGTTGACAAATTTAACAACAATTGTTCACAAAAATCACACTATATTATTCACAATTTAGGCTTCATCTTTTTCCAATGTTGGTAAATTGTCCACAAAAATAGTACAATTGTTCACAAAGTTAATATCATTTGTTTAGAAAAATCACACCGACTTGTTCACAAAGTAGACATCATGTGCTTACAAGTTATAATAGTTGTTCACAAAATTAGTGCATATGTTCACAGAGTGAATAACCTTTGTTCACAAAAATCAAACTAAATTTTTCATACAAAATTAATGAAGGTGTTCAACAGAAAATCTCACACTTGTTCACAAGGCAGATATCATTTGCTCACACTTGTCAATAATAGTTGTTTATAGACTAACCAAATTTGCTCACATGAGCTCTACTAAACGTTTACAAAGTATTAATCATACACAACCATAACTGTATGTACACAAGTTAAGGCCCATAATGTTTTGGTTTGAAACTAACTTTCCTATCTTTCCTAACTTCAGTTAGAAACTGACTTTTCGATCCCAACTACAAGCATATGTACACAACCATAACCTGAGTCTAGGATAATTGGATATGATATTGCAGGCACGCTAAGATTTATTCTTTGATGCTCTTCATACTGTCGCGCATTCTTCATCAATGTAAATTTGACTTTGTTTTCGTCATGAGTCAGTATGTCATAACAGTAGTGGCATCGCACAACATCAAGTTGTTCGACGTACATGAGTTAGTAGATCAAATTTTTTATAAGTTACAATATAACTAATAATAATAACAATAACAATAATGGCACTAATTTTAGTATGAAACCCTTTCACATAAGTTATGGTGAGTTGGATGACGTGTCAATTTTATTAAAAAAATTAAGCTGGGCAGGTTTATGGGGATTGTACATCACGCTCTAATGATTTTTTTTAAGAAAAAGATAAATCAATTAGGTAAGTTCCCTCCCTGTCGAAAATTCGTCTGTTAAACGCTACTAGGACTCAACTTTGTACGCGTGTTTGCGTATAATCATTAACATTGGTTGTTAGCATCATGGGATTGGTTCTTTTTTCATTGGATTATAACGTTTGATTTGTATTGGTTCTTTAATTTGAGATTAGCAGAGGTGAGTTGAATCATGTTTGGCTTTCGTGAATTATCATATGTGGTTTGCATTAGTTTTTAGGCTGCTTTCAAACATTATAATTGAGTTCAGTGCTGAGGAGTTGGAGTCTGTATTGCTCACTCCCAAATTCTTAAGGTTATTAGATTTACTGTCCATCATTTTACTCAACATAGGTTTCTCAGGGTGCCTTTTTTGGTGGGCATGATTAAATTACTCATATGTTTGTTGAATCATGTATATAGATAAGGCATGACTATATTACCATTAAGTCATTTTTTAAGATTATTAGTTGAATCACATATATCAATAGTCATACATTGATAATTAAATAGTCATATATTGGAGGTGTTTGGTAACATGGCTGTTTGGGAAAAATAACTAAAGAGTGTTTGGTAAAGAGCTGTTTGCGATAGTTGTTTGTTCCAAAAAACTCTTTTTGAAAAAGCTATTCCCATTAACCTTTTGAGAAGAGTTTTTTGTGGAAATGACATAATTGTCCATGAGTTTGGAAAAATTACACACATCTCATTAAAAACTAATTCATAAATAAGGGCATAAATGAAATTTTACCAACATATTTTTTAGAAACAACTAATTTTTACCAAACACTTTTTCTAAAAACGGCTAATATAAACAGCTAATTCAAACAGCTAACAGCTAACACAAATAGCTAACAGCTAACAGCTAACAGCTGTTTACCAAATATGGCCATTATGTGAATTTCTGGTTGTGTGTGGACGGTTACTAAATTATTCATACCTTGACAATTCAATGGTCGTATATTATGTGTGTTTTAGTCTGATATTGTTTGATTAGATTTTTGTCAATTAACGCATATAATTTCTAGCTAGATCAATAATGGTCCAGCCACTTAGAATGATAAAGAAAGAGTACTAAGTAATAACCAAAACCAGAAAATCTCAATAATAGTCGTACATTATGTGTGCTTACTGATATGTTGGAGCTCTAATACCCCCTTATTCTTTGTGTGAACTCCATTTCATGAATCTCTTTGTCTCGCTCTGTCTCGATCTTGATCTCCAGCTTGATTTTTGTGAAAAATCGTCATTATTTTTGGTGGAGTATGGGTTTTTTGAATTTGTGGGTTCAGAACTTTGGGGTTTGAGTTGTTCTGCATTGCTTGAATATAGAACGTTTGTGATGCTTGAATATAGCACGTTTGTGATGGTGTTCTATGCGTTGGAAGGGGATTTAAATTTGTGCTTAGATACACTTCAACCATTGTGTTTCAATTTCTTATGGAAAGCTATCGGGTTATCACTCACTATTTTTTGCTTTTATATAGGTTATATATGCTTACTTTTTGTATTTGGAACCATAACTAATGTCTAATATGGGGAGTACTGGAAAATGCTAGAGGGATGGTCTTATTTTCATCTTGTTTAAAACTTTTGATTGCTGTACAAGCACGTATGAAAAAGAATTCAGTATAGAGGTATTCATAAACCATTTCCAAATATTCATACATGTTTTGACTATTCTATAATGGACACAAATTCTTCGGTAAGACCATATCACATAAGAGTTATTGTGAGATGGCCTTTGTCTGGGGCGACTTTTTTGATGTTTTATGATTCCTAATAATGGGCATTGGAGTTACTTATTAATTTAGGGGCAACTAATAGTTCATCTAATAGTAACTTTTACTATAGTCACCCCCTTTTTATAAAGCCACTATAAAAATATTTGTCTTATGATATATCTTAGGTGAGATAGTTTCATTTTTATGTCTTTATTTTATCATAGTTACTCTAAATAAACTATTAGTCTCACCCAGTATTATTAAAAATCACCATTAGAAGACATGTATCACGCAAGACCTATTGGAGAAGGCATAAAAATGTATTCACTCTTAAGGCACTGCCTTTTTCACTGTTAAATGTTTGTACACAAATTCTTAAAGTGCCTACTGTTTGATATTTGTATTATGTCCTCCTTTTATTAGCAATGATGTTCTTGCTTTGGACATTGAGCAATATAGAACAATTGAATGACAAAATTAGGAGAGTGGTAAATGGAAGAAAAACAAGACTGTCACAACCATAAATGGTGGTCACTCATAGAAGAAAAAGAAGGCGGTGGATAGGTATTAATTAATAATGTAAATATTGTGTCAAGCGTGCCTTTTTCATGTTTGTCACGCTTGTTTAGGGAATTAGTCATCGACGCTGGATTTAAGTTTCTTTAGGTAACGACATGTGGGTGAGGAAGCGTTATTTTTAAGAAGGGATTTTTCTTTGAGATGATATTATCATGTTGTTATTATCATGCAGGATTTAAGTTTCTTAGATAATGTCATGTTATGTTAATATAGTTATATTTAGTCATATGTTATAATTTGTTTTTAGTTGTCTTGTGTTTGACATGTAGTCATGTTTAGTTGAATTTGCAGTCATCATAATGTACTTAATTAGTGATCCCATGTTTGGCATAAGTTACGTACTATTAGTTATCATAAATTGCTTCTTTTAGGTTATCCCGTACATCATATGATACATTATTTAGTTTAAGTTATCTTGGATAAATTACTAGTAGCTATTATAAGTTATTATCAGGTACCTTCAATTACAATTTTTTAATTTATTCCTGATAAATTACTTACAATGATCGTACTTTATTTTTCCACAATGATGCTCATCACATTGAGCATGGAACTGACAACACTAGGAAGTAGACCTGTCAGTTCGGGCGGGCGGATTAAATACGGGTCGGGTGTATTCTGGTTCCGGTAAAATACGGGTCAGGTGTATTTCGTGTCCGGGTAAAATACGGGCGGGTGTATTTCGATTTTACGGGTTTCGAATCAACCCAACGGGTTTAGAGCGCCTTTTCTGTGAGTTATTTTTCTTTTTTTAAAATCAAAAGTTCTGCATATTTATTACTCAAAATTGGCAGCATTTAATGAAAATGCATAATGATTGTAATTTCTCAAAAGAATATTAAAATATTCAAACATTTTATTATAATATATGAACATCTTGTATTAGGCGGGTAAAGAATAAAGCCCTACTTGATTTACGGGTAGATCGACCCGTACATTGAAAGAAGATTAATAGTGGGTTGATCAGTTATTGAGTAGTCCGTCTAGAGCATTTTAATAGGTTGTAGCAGTTTCACCGCTAATAACTTATTTAATGATTTAATATTTTTATTAACTAACCTACCAATATCCAATCAGGTAAAATTTTGTCAATGGGTCGACCCTAATACGAATACGGCTAGTTTTTTTTCTACTGTTAGTATCATAGTTCAAGACTAGTCAGAACGAAAACCAAATAAAATTAAGTAAAAGAAATACAAAATATTATTTTGCAGTTATTACATCAAAAATTTAAATTATTACAAATTAATTAATTTTCAAAAAATTAGACAGATTTGTTTTACAAACTATAAATAGTATGACTTTCGCATCTTTAATACTTGTCTTCTTTTAAATTAACTTTGTTAAAAAGATTAGATAATTATTCTATGCAATTTTATACCTATTTTTAACGTTTTTTCATTTAAAAGTTGTGTACGGTTTTATTTTCAGAGAATGGAGAAGAAAAAAATAAGGTTATTATTGTTTAATTTGTAACTAGATGCAAAAGTTATATAATGTCTTTTCAAAACACTCAATAAAAATGACTAACCATTATTGTTAAAAGAGATAAATGAGAGAAAAATAAAAAACTAAGGATATAATATTCGGGTCAAGCGGACGGATTCGGATTCGGGTCGGGGTTGACCCGCTAATTTGCGAATTGTTGGGGTTCAGTTTATTTCGGGTTCGGGTTGAGAAAATCGTATTCAAAACCCAAAATTTTCAGACGGATTCGGGTCGAGTTTTCGGGTCAGGTTAATTTTTAACAGGTCTACAGGAAGGGCAATAAATGGAAGCAGAAGTTAGAAACCAGATGCAGGCCAACTGCAATGGTAAATTTCATACAGTTCCTCAATTATAAGCGCAGATAGGAGATTCCATTGATTGGGTTTGGAGGACTATGTCAGATATTTTTAACAGAAACCTCCATGGGTATGATGTCGTGGTTGATAAGTAAGTCGAACCCACATAGTAGACTGTTCATTGTCGCGCCTAGGAAGGAGTTTCTCATTACACCTAATGATGTAGATGATATATTTTGTCTCCCAAGAAATCCTAGAATAAAAGTGGACGAGACTTCACGAACCAGAGACTTAGGTGATACGCAATTACGAGAGTACTAGCATCAGAAGCTTGGCTCTGAGAATACGATTCTTCTACCAGATTTTCTTAGATCATTGCAAGGTGAGGTGAAATGAGGCAGATGATTTCAGGAGGTCGTTTGCATTATATGTGTTATATAGCTCCTTAGCTCCCACTATCCATCACACTGTGGACTTCAAGGTAGAAAGAGCCGTCCAGGAGGTTAACCTTATTGCAAAGTTGGATTGGTGTGACTATGTGTCGGACATATTATGTGAGGGTATCTCGAACTACAAAAAAACCTGACAGCCCTAATGTTACTAGCTGTATTCTTTTTTTGACGGTTGGTGTACTTCCACAGGTTGCAATTCAAGGGTATTCCTGAGCCTACTTCGCTCTAGTTCAATATTGGACCAATGCGAGGGTGAAACATAGGATACAGCAAGAGTTGCTAGAGAGAGGTTTCAGAGTATTTTGGATAAAAACTTATCCAATAAATTGGGTATTTCTTAACATTGAATTGACATGGATGGGTCAGATGTGTGCAGAGACAACAGTCCTACTACATCTTTGCGTAGGACAATCACGTTTGAGTTGCCCAGGCATCTTATGACCAACTTCAAAATCAGTAAACTATTCCAAGAAGTAAGTTGATTTACTATTGACTAAATAGTCATTGTTGATGTTTGTTTTCATTGTACTTAAATAGGGAAACATGTTCGGTGTTAACCAAAAGGAAAAAGCTATCGATATTCATTTTAGGAACTCTGGTGCAATATATTCATGTGTTATTTATACTTTTTAGTCACCATATTAAGTTTACATATTATTAGTCACCACAAAATTTTCAAAAAAAAAAAAATCACCCTCAAAAACTTCATTATAGAAATAAGTTTATCAATGTCACCTTAGTAATATAGTCATATGCCTGAGTTTTATACTTCTAGTCATCATTGTAATTTTGTACGGTCATCATCCTTCTTAATTGCTTTTTGTCACCCCAGTACTAGTCATATGTACGGTTTTATGCTATTAATCATTAATACAACTCTATATCACATCTGTTGGATGTGAGTGTGTCCTAACTGTTCTAACTTTGAAGATTAACGTCATTGTCGTCATTTTATTATTGACCAATGTTTTGTAATGACCATCTTGTTAGTTACTGTTCATCCAAAATGACGACGACGACGACGACGATGATAATAATAATAATATATAATAAACTATATTGCTAGTTGCTGAATATTAATTAACCCATTTGTTCTTATGAAACAACATGATTTTTAGCTTTCATTTGTCATTAAAAGCTCAATGTTGAGTGTTTCCCCCTCCAAACAACATGAAATACTCACTTAGTATGTCAACAATCATAGGTACGATTTTTTGCTATTAGTCATCACTGTAGCTTATAGTTCAATTTATTTTACGTGAGTGTCATCTTCTAACTGTTTTCGTATTAGGAAGTACATGAGTGTGAGCTTCTATTAAAAAGAGACATGACACTCCTTACTGAAATTCATGGGAAGCGATTGAAGAATTATCAAAATTGAATCGATACCCGTGACAAGATAGTGCAATCTCCTAACTATAACCTTCCTAATCTAACCTAGAGTCAGGATGTGTTTGTAGATCCCAGGACTTGGGAACATATTGATGCTTTAGTGGAGAGGGATTTGGCATTTAAGAAGATGACTGATCACATGCGCATGCCGTCTTATGAAAGATTAACATATTGTGTTGATCAAAGAATTTCTTATATTTTAGGAGAGGAAGATGTTGAGTTGACTGATGGACTAGATAAGGCCAGGGATTCAGTTACTAATAGCATTCTTGAAACAACCGATCAACCACCTCAGTTATTATATGGGAAGAAGGGAATTGATGTGCTATGTATAGCAAAATTTATGAAGACAAATCTTCACAATTTCAAACCAATTAGAGATGGAAGTTGCTGAATACTGCTTTTTTAAGATAAGATCAAGGATCTAAGGTACTGGTTGAAGCTCATATTTCTTATTTTGTTGTGCACATTAGTGTTAGTTTTCTTATGGGTAATTTACATTGTTTTCCTTTTTTCTTTCACAGTGATGAACTTGCATGGTTTAATGAGGTCCATATGATTCATCGTTCAGAAATCATGACTGTGGTCGCAATCGAGTTTATAGGTTCAACAAGTGTGGAACCATGGTGCTTTTTATTTAATGAAGAACAACAAGCTATCCTTTGTGATGTCGTGAAGCTCCCTTTTGGCATCCATCATATGGTTTACAAATATTGTTTTCGACTACAGTAGAGGAATTTTAATTATATGAAAATCTAGACAAATTTTTATTTGTTAAATTGGTGTTTTATTTGTTATCTCAGGCTTCGTTGTTGAAAATTATCGACACCATTGGCAATAATAAGGATTACATCCGGCAATTTAAGGAAAGTTTAAGGATATGGCATGACCTTAGTATTCAGCCAGTTGATTTCGTGATTGTGGATGTGGTAGTTTATATTCTTTTGTTTTGACATATACTGGTAGTCCTCATTGAATAGCTAGCCATAATCCTAATATTTTTAGTCATGTCATTTTATAGTATATAGTCAACGAGCAATGTGTCATTTATGTATGATAATCATTAGATTGTTACACAACACTCAATTGTTTAGTAATAATCATCGTTATTAGAAGTTATGGTCACATCTTAATTATTTTGATTACTGTTGATGATACACCCCCTAGTAGTCACTAATACGCAGTGTTTCAGTCATGCTATTTAATCGTATATAGTCCAATGGTTGTGTAATTTTCAGCTATCATAATCATCTTATTATGATAAACTCCCATTGTTTATTAATAGTCATCGATATTATATATTTTAGTCATGTCTTAAAAATTACTTTCCCTATTTCTGAGAATTTATAATGTCTTATAGGTGAGCAAAAAGACTGGGTACTAGGTGTCAAATCCAGAACTGAGTTTGACCTTGTGGGTATAGACCCTAATCTAGTTAAACCAGTTTCAGGACTGGTTCTAAAATTTAGGACCCGGTTATAACCCAGTCTTAAAATTTTGGAACTGGAACTGAACTAATACCCTATACCCAGTTAAAATTTAAAAAGTTTTGATGAAAAAATATAAAAAATAAGCTCTTATTTCTCAAGTGATGTATCTTCTGTGTATATACCGAACTCCCAACTGCCGCAATTTAACATTTTGTCTTTTTTACTTTTAATTTATCTCTGACTTACTCTTTATACATCTCGACTATCATGAATTTCTTTCTTCAAGCTTGGTTCTTCTCTTCATGAGCTTTTTTGCATACTAGGTATTTGTTTTTATATTATTTTGATAGTTTTCCTCTCTGTCTTTCTCTATTTCAAGTGAATTACATAAATTTTTAGATTTCTCGTTCGTTTTATAATGTTGATTTATGGGTTTGTGATTAGTATTGTCTTCAATTCTCTGAGTTTATTTTAGAGTATGTGAATCTTCTTTATTGCTTACAACATATTTGATTTAGCCTTATAATTTGGTTTTTAGGAATTTGGCTTCAAATATGAATTCTCAACGTCCCTCAGTCCCTCTCTCTCTATTTTCTTAGGAGAAAATGAAAAAAACCAAAAGAACTTTACTTAGGAACCATGTACCTAGAATTAGACCCTATCCCAGCCATGTCCAATACCAGATCTAACATTTTTGGACCCGGTTAATGGTTCCGAATTCTATGACTCGGTTTCAACTGGGTCCAACTCCAGCTCCTAAAAATCTAATTGGGCACTGGTTCTGCTCACCCTTATAAGATGTACTGCCTTCATACTTTCATTCCTATCTTGGTGGAGGATCATTTCAGCCTAGTGTGCATGAACATGTCTACAAGAAAAGTTATCTTGACAATCACAAGTACACTGATCATGATGGTTATGTGGAGATGGTGCTCCTGTTGGTAACTTAAGAACTGTTATGGAAAAAACCTCATTCAACATTATTAGTTGATATAATTTAAAATAATTATGTCCTAATGTATTATGCCAGCGTCAATACATAAGTGAGTTCATGAGGACAAAGGTCATCCTGAAGCTTATGATATGGCTAACTATGAGACAAATATTGTAAAACTTCCTTGGCAGGACACCCAGAAGAACAACGATTGCGATGCTTTCAAGCTGAAACACATTGAATTGTATACTGGAGAAATGTTTGAATCATATCTTAGACAAGTTTGACACCTGTTACTATATTTCTGACAATATTAGTAACCAACATGTTACTAATATCGTCATCTAACACCTGTTACTATATTTCTGACTATATTAGTAACCAACATGTTACTAATATCGTCATCTAAATTTTTTATACTAGTAATTTCTTTAACATGATTTGAGTTCTAATAGTTTATTTAAATTTCCAAGCATCTTTGAAACGGTTTTATATGGCGAAGATTGATACAAAGCTAGTATTGAGTGAGCACAACCTTCATAGACACATCACTATCAGTAAAGATGATATTTTGCGCGATATTGAAGAAATAAAGAAACAAGAGCAATGTGATAGGAGAAATAAAGGGGTTGAGCAGAAGAAGAAGGAGAACAATGTTAGGAGACAATCAGTCGTCAAAGAAAGGGACGGGTTTGTGCCTGCAATGGAGACAGTCACGGTAGCAATATGGGTCAAGATCATTAGTCCAACGCCCCAATTATCTGTATGTGTGAATGTATATAGTAAGTGGACCTTATCCCACATCGTCAGTTTGAAAGAAAGATATCGGATTTAAAAGTTTCATTCTCACAAAATCATATTAACAAGGTCTTCCACTTTTGGGTTTGGTGGTTTGATTTGTGAGCCTAATTGTTGGACTTCCCACATAAGTGGGCTGTATTATGTGATTCTAGGTCAATTCATTACAATTTTACTCGAGATGAGCAAAATTTAAGTGTGGGGGTATTTGTTAAGCCAAAAATTACATTAATTTATATTCTTTTATTATCTGAAATTTGCTCAAAATAAATTATTAAATTAAGATTTTAATCTTGGTTTGTTTCTTTTGTAGTAATCGGAAATAATTTGAGAAAGCAATAAATAAGGTTTTGGATCAAGTGGACGATGAAAGAAAAAGAAAGGAGAGAAGCCCAAGCACCGAAGTCCAGCCTAGGCGTCTTCATCGCCTCACGTGAGCAGCACATGCTGGGTCCTCTTCTATTTTCTTGACGTTGTGGCTGGCCCAACTCAGTTTCCAGCAACCCCGTGGCCCAGCGCGACCATGGCCTGACTTCTCTTTGCCTTCTTCTCAGGCTCTTCCTTCTTTCCTCCTTCAGCTCGGGCCTGCCCAAATGTCAGAATCTAGCCTGCTCTCCTCCCCCTGTCTCACTTAATTGTCACGTGCCTAGCATGTGTCCACGATGCCTCTTCAATTCCTTTCTTCTCTGCTTGCTGCGTGCCTCGCTACCAGAAAATCCGGACACCTCCACTGTTCATCTTCTGCATCCATGCCTCTGCCATAACGGTTTCTCACACTTCCTTTAAGTTCTTTAATTTTTCTCTCTCCTCTTTCATCATCATCATCATCATCATCATCATCATCATCAAAACAGGCATTGAATTGGAACAATTATAGAGGCAATTACAAAGAGTAGCAATTGAGGAATAATGACATCATTGAAGAGTTGATGAGTTGCGTTTGGGGGCATTACAAATGGAAAGGTCGAGCTGCAGAGCAAGGGGAGCAGACTAGAGTTTAATTATCAGTCTTTAATTGTTGCATTCGCTTTCTTTCAATTTTATTTTTAGATTTAGAATTTCAATTTCACAATTAATGTAGTTTGATTTGGGTTGTTAAATTTGAGTAAAAAGCTTCAGTTCTGATCTAGAATTGTTCAAGCTAGCATTCAATTACTTGGTACACTTTCTTTGGTTTGAATTTTGGCTCCCAAGTTTGGATCTAAGAATCGAAGCTACTCAATTGAAGGACTTGGAGCATGTTTGGCCTAATTTGTGAATAACTGCTTTTATTTTTCAGAAGTAATTTTTTCAAAAACTGTTTTTGTAGAAATTAAAAAGTGTTTGGTCTAATTTATAGTAGAAGTGTTTTTGAAAGAATTGAATTGTTTGGCCTAATTTTTGTGAAACTATTGATTTTATTTTTAATTTTTTTTTACATTTTCTATTTTGATCTTGAAAAATATCAAGTTGTCCACTGCAAATAGCAACACATATTTCTGATCTTTTTCCGGACTTGATAGATGAAAAAGAGCAATAGCCAGCCATTGCTCAAAGCCTAAGTTGTGAAGAAAATTAAGTAAATACTTTACTTATGTCCATATTAGTATTTGTTTGTTTGTTAGCTATTGAATATGTCTTGTCAGAGAAATTAATGATCTTGAAATCACTTTCTCTCTTTCTCCACTTTCTTTCTTCATATATTTTTGTATTCCACTTCATTGTTTGAAATCACTTTCTCAATGAATTAATTGATCATTATAAAAAAATTAGCTAATTTTTCTAAACCTACATGAGCAAATGGTATGAAAAATTGAAATATATGGCTTCAACTTGGATAATTAGTGTTGCATAATTATATTTAGTTTTGATGATAACAAATCCAAGTGTA
>NCQV01071048.1:0-12663 GCA_002740545.1 Lophocereus schottii
TATATCACATTTGGATTTGTTATCATCAAAACTAAATATAATTAAGCAACAAATGTTCTGAGCTATTTTGCAAGAATAAGGTCCTTGAAACCTACCTTGGACATGGCATGATGATCATTTCTACTGCATCAGCAACTCTCACTGCTAAGCCTCTAAAATGGGAGACTTTAATCATAATGAACAATGTTAGATAGCTATTGGCTTCATTCAACTTCAGTGTGAGTTTTACAAACTATTAAGGGGCCATCTATAAGTACCTAAGATGTGCACAACACACTTGAATTAGCTAAAACAAAGGAAGATAAAATTTTAAAATAAAAAGAAATATGACTTGCACACCTCTTGTCTCAAAAAGCTAGTCCTAAGGTGGCTTGCAAAATTTAGCTACTTAACTTAGACTAATCATCTTGGAAACACTAAGCTAGTCAAATATTTTTACGATTAATTAATAAAGTCATGTAAGTAGTCATAATTAACCAAAAAATAACATAAAAAAGTAAGCTTTGCAAGTTGGTGTTGCTAGTGAGTTATACATGGTTGATGTTGCCGCCCGAAGCAACTTTCCTTCCTTCTAATTGATCTGTGGTCTCGCCCTCAAATTTTTAGCTATAAAGCCCTGACCTAATGGATCATGTCATAAGACAACCTACTAGCTAACAACCTAGTCTCTAAGCTTTTCAGCCTAGAGGTTAGCTCTTAATAACCTATTATCCTCACTTGGGCTTAAATAACGGAAGCGCTTATTGTTGTGGTATGTCTTCTATGTCACTTATAAACCATGTCATGTTTTCTTAAATTTTTGATTTACGGTTGGAGATGTTATAATCTCCCCTACTTTTTGACATCCTCATTAGATCCCTTGTGCTTGTAATTATCGTAGTGAGATTGATAAGTAACTTATAGTCTCCTGTCTATGGGTACAGACTTGTCCACAACTGTTTGGCACAAAGTCTGCTTTGATATCATCTATAACTCTCTGACACAATGGTTCTAGTCGTTAGACAACTTGCAATTGTGCAACTTGTTGCTACGTTGGGGCCTACAATACTATTTATAAACCATATCACATTTTGCCTTATCCTTGGATATGGGACATGAGTTGTTATAGTCTCCCACACTTAAAGAACTAATGTCTTTGTCAATCTCATGGATTGCTCCTCTAACTAGTACATAGAGTGAAGTGTGGCTTAGAGGATGTTAAATGTCGATGGATATCATCAAATGTGCACCTTCTTTTTTAAGGAATAAGATTTAAAGAACTTCACAACTTAATGTGCATGTCGTGGATTAGTCTTGGGACGAGTGGTCTGTTAAGAAGCTTTTCCTAGATTGCATGTGAGCGAGGCTAAGCATGCTAGAAAGGCTAATGCTAATTTATGAGCTAATCATCAATCCTTACAACCATTTCTAGTGATTGTCTACAGCTTGAAAAGGGATCAAGGTGTTACATATGATACTAGAGCTGAATCAAAACCTTGAGTTGTGCTAATGGACAGAAGAACCCTTGATAGTCACCTATAGGGGAAAAGATTTGGGATTAGACAGCCAGTCCTGTGAACTCAAAAGTGAGTCAGTGTAGGAGGCACAATGAGGATGTTCTGATCTTCAAGTGGGGATGGTTGTAATGCCCTAATTCATCATATAAAGTGTAATTTCTTAAAAGAATTTGAAATGACTATCTATATCATCAAAGGGGTAACTTCCTTTTTAAGGAGCCTAATCTTAAGAACTATATAATTAAGCATTCTTGCTATTGATTAGTTTTGGGATGGATGACCTCCTGGGAAATTTTCCTAGCATATGCGTGGGGACAAAGCATGTTGGACAAGCTCGTGGTGATTTGTAGGATCAATTGTCAATCCGTGAAGCCATTGTTGATAACTTTCTACAACCTAGGAGACGGGCTAGGATGTTACACTTGCTAGGAAAAATGTGCTAAGGACCTTTCAAAGCACCATGGAAAAGATTCAAGAGCTAAATGCAAGAGGGTCGTTCGATCCAAAAATATCATACGTGTGTCATTTACCTAGATTTGTAGGTAATAAATTCTAATCTTTAGGAAGTTTACTTAGTTTTATCTAATTTTATAAAAAAATAAGCCGAATTGAGTATGGCCAGCAACTTCAACTTGAAATTGGGAAAAGTTAATGAATTGACTTCGAATGTTCATGTGAATGCGGGAAGATTCACTAGCCTAACCTCTGTTGAACTTTGGACATGCATAAAGCTTGCCCTAAATTTTCGTGTAGCTACTACCATGCTATAGAATGTTTGAACCTTGGCCAAGTGAATGCACATACCTATCGAGAAGACGAAGGCTAATGGTGTAAGTGACACGACTACCTATCACATTTGGCATGGTTGCATCCCATTCTGTAGCTTGTCCATGACCTTTGGTTGCGTGGTTACCTGTTATGGTGTGACACAGTCACCCTTGTCATATGACATAGCCATGTCACACCAGATTAGGGCTTATTTATATGTGACTAGGTAGAAATTTTGAGAATTTTTGTTCGGGTTTGAAGGCTCGGTTGAGCTTAGGGTTAACCACTTAAAACTCCAGTTAATCAAGGTAAGTCACCTTAGAGGGGGATGAATAGGGTAACAAATAAAAATTTGATACTTTGAAAATTATTTGCTAAAATTATAAGCATGAGTTAATAGAGATATAACGTTTAAGTTAAAGCAACACTAGTTTATCAAACAAAGTCTTTAATCAATAAGGAGCAAGTAGAATTCAAAGTAAAGTAATACAGGTAGTAAAGAGATCAGAGACACAAGACTTGCATGAGGTTCACCCAAATCAACCTTGACCTACATCCCCACCTAAGGTGCTTCTTGACCTTAGGAGTAAATTAATTCAGAATTGGACAAGTGTCCTCTGACACCTTGCCTATAGTCATAGTTTTCTGAAGGAACTCTGACGAGTGCAAGCTTCTAGAGTTCCCCAGCTGTTAAAACTACAATGGCCAAAATTCTCATGACTCCTTGTTGCCTAAAGAGTTTTCCCTAAGCACTCTGTGAAAGCTTATACACAGTATAGCAAGAGTACCTTAACTCCTTACAAATTGAGATAACTATCTCAAGGCATTTTGATAAGCCCCAACTTCTAGAGTTTGCCACTCTCAGGAGAACAACACTCTTAAAATAGAAGTAGTGACTCATACTCATTCTTGTTACACCAATAGTATAGAGAATTTAAATATATGCGATGAGTATAATGGTTATAAGCTATAACACAATATACTCTTATTTTCTCAATTGTTGTGATCCTGAATCTTCAAATAGTTCTCCTATTTATAGATCTTCCTTGATGCTTCATAATAGTAGGATGCAAATAATAGAGTCGTCTGGTGCTAATTTCAATGTCAACCCTTCATCTTGAATGTACAAATATATGCATAGGGATTTTGATAGCTGTTTGTGGGAGTCTGATCATTTCCCTCTTCAAAAAATTCCTTGATCTTATGTAATCCCTTTTTTTCCCATAATAGAATCATCATCTAGGCTTCTTTGTCTTAAAAATAAATGTTCAAATAATTGTTGCTCCCTAATCGTCTTGCTAATTTCACAATGAACAACTTACTCAAGAAGCCTATCCAAAAAGTGTACTAGCAACATGTGATGCTTGATGTTGACAACTAACTGATGTAGGGTTAATTTAAAATTCAACTTGTTTGGCTACTTTTGCTGAGTTTTTCCCTTTACTTTGAAGTGATATCATCCTTAAACATAATCAAAGATAATTATGTGAATAATCTCATTAACTATGATAATAAAAGTACGAAATATAATTTAATCTTTTCCTCTAATAAATGACATCTGTAATGATATCCATATTGCCAATGGTATGCCAAGGAGCGTTTTTCTCTAAGAGAATAATGAACAAAGTGATTTAAATGAAGTCCTAAGTGTTATAGATTCACTATATGAATGCAATGTTTGGTTGCATGTAATGTAATGCAATCAACTTTGTAATGCAATCATGTTTACAAAGTTTGTAATAATCATAATTATGAGAAAGTTGTTATTTGTAATACTCTTTTACACCCAAATAAGATAATAAAATATAATTACAAATTTGTTTACATTATGTGCTTGTTTAAATTCAACTGAATTTTACCTAAGGGTGTTGATATGATTTGCATATAATCAACTTTGATACATACATAATTCTAATAGTTTAACCAGTCCCTCTAACATGGTATTTATATAGGGGAGCTCTAACTAGACTTTGATACTCATCTCTGCCTCTCATTAGAGCTGTTACATACATGTATTGATTGTCCTTACCATGAGTTAGATAGGCTATGCTTCCTTCACATAATCTAACCTATGACATGAATTTGAGGGGTCCCAGTAAGGATATTAATGCTAAAACATTATTGATTTTGATGATTTTAAGCTTTAATGACAAGATTTTCTGTAACACTCAAACTTGGATGGGTCATATTGCACATGTTCAACTTGAAATTGTATCATTTTATGGCCTACTATTATCTAATATTTGCTCATAATAAATTAGTTAATTAGATTTTAAATATGATTTTATTTATTTTTGTAGATATTATGGAGATTTGAGTAAAATGAATTTGAAGTTTGGAAATGGTGTTGGATCAAGAGGAAGCAAAAGAAAAGAAAAAAAAGGAAGCAGTGGCCTAATCTCGAAGGCCAATCCGCCTCCCTCTTTTCCTCCACAATCAGCTTTTTTGTCTCATACTAGACCAGTCCCTGGTTGCCTTCCAAAGCCCAGTCAAGTGCCTGCCTCCGAGCTCCTCACTCTAGGCCTGTCTCCTCACGTGCGACCTGTTTCCTTCTTATCACTCCCAAATTTCCTCCTTCTCCTCTCTTTCTTATGGGCCTTCTACCTACCTAGGGATGTGGCCCAAACAGCCCCCTACTCCAGCTCTTCTCTTCATTTTTATTTCGCTCATGCGTACCTCATGTGTCCAACTCCCCCTTCTCCTTTCTTTCTTCTTCCTCGATGAACCAGAATGCGGAGAGCCCGCGACGACTCCTCTGCCATGGCTTTCTCTCTCTCCTCCTTCATCTAACAACATTCATTATCCTATTATCTCATTCGGATGTTACTTGTCAGTTCCATCATCATCACCATCATGCTTTTGTAATCACAAACTACTGTAATCAAATTCATTCAATAAGATTCAAGTGAGATTTTGATTTTGGACTTGAAATTCCATTATTTCAGTCAAATTTCTCTCATTTTTGGTTCCTTTTCTGACTTTGGCTTTAGATTATGCTCTAGATGTTTTGGCAACCCTGGATTAAGTAACTGGCTTCAATCCTTCCCTATTCCTCTGAAATCATAATTTACTTGATAGAGTGAAGTATGATCTTTGATTAATATTGATTCAGATCATGGTTTCCGATTGCTTTGATTGAGTTTCCTATTGCTTTGATTGAGTTAGATTATGCTGATTTTGTTGTTAAATCGACTTTGTTTTTCTACTAATGGCACAATAACTCTAATTAGAGGATTGTTAGGGAATATCGCTTATTTGGAAAATTGATTTGATTTTGTTAGTTTAATCCTTAGTTTAGATTAGAAATTTGTAAGCTAATTTCGTAATTCATCCTTGAGTATGATAAATTCTACGGCAATAACCATGCGCTTACGAAAATCACAATAGGTTTTTGGCGCTAGTGTCGGGGCTAAGTTTGTGAAATTTGGTTGTGCTGAGTCACGGTTTAGTTATTTGAGTTGTTGAATTGTTTTCTTTTTCGTATTTTTGATTTTTGATTAGATTTAGTTTTAGTTCAATTAGATTTCTTTGTTTTTAATTTTTGACTCGAGTTAGTATTCTATTTTGTTTTTTAGTCAATTTAATCTTGATTTTTAGTGTTGATTTTACTGCTGGAGGAAAAAAAATTAACAAATCTAGCTAAGCTGTGCAGGAACAAAACAAAAAAGAAGAAGAAAAATAGAAACATTCTGGTGCAGGTTTTTAGGAATTTCGGATTCTGTTTGAATTTTTTGGAGTAGTTCTAGTGTGAATTTTTCTATGTTGATATTTTTAGTAAATTCCTCATGATGTTTAGAGTCCAGGTGAATTTCTATGTGATGTTTAGGACTATATGGAATTTTCTGTGATTTTTGGAAATAATTTCTTGTTTGGAATTTTCTGCGCTGTTTAGGTATAAAAAATTGAAAAAACAATATTCATCTTCCTTGTGATTGTGTTGAATTTTCTATGTAACGGGTTTAGATTTTAGGAGTTTGATTTTTTGTTTTAATTTTATTCTTAGATTTTGCTTGTTTAGGTTTAGTTTATTTCAGTTTTTCTTTTTGTTATTTTGAGTTTTCTATTTTCATTGTGTTACTAGGATTAGTTTATTTTCTGGTTTTGTTTTTATTTGTGAAAGAAAAAAATTAGAAAAAATAAAAAAATAGAAAAGGAAAAAAAAAGACCAAAAAAAGATATCATTTTGTGAGGCTGTGGGATTTGCATGACTGGTTGGGTTGGAGATCTCGAAAGCAAAAGACTTATTAGGAGTGAATTCAACTTTGACTTGAAGCCTGAAGCTGAACCCAAGCCTGAACTAGAATTATAAGAAATGGCACAAGAGAGTTTCTTGATGACATTATGTTTATATGTGATCTAATTCTCAACTTACTTAAGTGATGTGGCTCATTTGGAATATGTATATGTGTTTTCTCTGGTATTGTATATATGAGTTTTTGAAAAGAAAAAATTTTAGGATTTTGTGGATATATCTTCTGCAAACTTTCACGAGACTTTACTCGTTCTCTAGGGGTAACTTAGGGGTTTAAAGAGCTTGTTCCTCATGCTAAGTGCAACGGTAATTCCTAAGAAAGTGAGTTAGAATTTTATTTTTCTTTTTCTAGGATTTTTAGTTTGATTTTACCCAAGGACAAGCAAAACTTAGGTGTGGGGGTATTATCCAACTTGAAATTGTGTCATTTTATGGCCTATTATTACGTAACAAATTAGTCAATTAGATTTTTGATATGATTTTATTTATTTTTGTAGATATTATGGAGATTTGAATAAAATAATTTGAAGGTTGGAAACGGTGTTGGATCAAGAGGAAGCAAAAGAAAAGGGAAAAAAAAGGGAAGCAGTGGCCTAATCTCAAAGCTTGGCCCGCCTTCTCCTTCTCCTCCACTGTCAGCTTTCCTTTCTTATACCGAGCCAGCTCGCGGTTGCTTTCTAAAGCCTAGTTAAGCGCCTGCTTCCCAGTGCCTCACTCTGGGCCTGTCTTCTCTCAAGCTCGGCCGGTCTCCTTCTTCTTACTCCCAGATTTCCTCCTTATCTCTTTCTTGTGGGCCTTCTACTTGCCTAGAGATGCGGCCCAGACAACCCCCCAGTCTAGCTCTTCTCTTCATTTTTCTTTCTCCCATGCATGCCTCATGCATGCAACTCCCCCCTTCCCCTTTCTTTCTTCTTCCTTGGTGACCTGGAACATAGAGAGCCCACAACTCCTCATCTAGCATGGCTTTCTCTCTCTTCTCCTTCAGTTATCAACATTCATTATCCCATTATCACATCCAACCATTACCTATTAGTTCCATCATCATCACCATCATAATTATGTGGTTACAAGTAGGGTGGTTCATCGGTCTAAACTCGAACCGGACCATACAAGTTGGACCGATGACCGAATAATAGAGAAATTATGAACCGTAGATTGGACTAAATAGGTCATGGATTGCACTGAGATAGGGTTGGCAAAAAGGAAACCGGACCAGAAAAAAGGGGATCTGACCGGATCGGACCGAATTGTAACACTAACAAAATTGAGAACTTGGGTGATATCGAAGGAAAATATTTTTACAATATGAACATCTTACATTTGTTTCAATATGAACCATTTTAACATATTTCCACCATAAAAAAAATTTAAAATTCTTGAACATATGAGAAATTACAAGTTGCAAAAGAAAATTGAAATTTTTAAAATTTTTTTTTATTCGGCCCTCAATCTGGACTAGTGGACCAATAGATTGGATGGCACCGAACCGAAGGCCTAATAAAAAAATTTGTGGACCGTGGATCAGACCAAATTCATTAGGCTTGGTCTGGTCCAATCCGATCTGGGTTTGGACTGAATAATGCATAGCGCTAGTTATAAGGGCTTTAAAGGAAGCGTAATAAAGCAATGAAGACTGGGTTTTTGATGAGTCAAAGATGGTTGGATTCTAAAGGCCAGTTATAAAAATTCAGAGGCGTTCTCTAGATGAGGGCGGAGCTTAGAGTTGGATTTTCTTTTTAGAGTTTTTCTCTAATTTTCATTTTCATTTCTAGATCTAGCCTTGGTTTCACAAACTGGTGCAGTCAAATTCAATTCAATAAAATTTAAATGAGATTTTGATTTTGGACTTGAAATTCCATTATTTCAGTTCAAATTTCTCTCGGTTTTGGTCCCTTGTCTGACCTAGGCTTTGGATTATGCTCTAGACGTTTTGGCAAATAGTCCTAGTTCAGGTGGCTTCAATCCTTCCCTATTCCTCTGAAATCATAATTTGCTTGATGGAGCGAAGTATGATTTTGATTAATATTGGTTCAGTCTATGGTTTCCTATTGCTTTGATTGAGTTTACATTATGTTGATTTTGTTGTTTAGTTGATTTTATTTTTCCACCACTGACATAATAACTCTAATTAGGGGTTGTTAGGGAGTATCACTTGTTTGGAAAATTAATTTGATTTTGTGAATTTAATCCTATTGCTTTGATTCAGTTCATGGGTTCCTATTGCCTTGATTGAGTTTAGATTATCCTTCAAGTTTTAATGAGAGGATTTTCTGTAACACTCAAACTTGGATGGGTCATATTAAATGCTACAACCTTCCTCATAGAGAAGGCTAATAAGGCAACCTGGTTAAACTTGCTTGAAATATATCCTAAAGAAAGAAAAGGTATGATCTCTTGCATAGGTTTTAACCTATTAAAGGTAAGGCCTGCTTGACCTGTTCATACTCTTAGCCTAATATTTGAAACTAAGAAATTCACATAATATATGGAAATTTCTAAAAATTAGGCGTTTACGGTTCAATGTCGATATACATATCTTTTCTAGTTTTGATAAACCTTGTAAAGGATAAATACTTATATAACCTTACATACATAATCAAAGATTACATAACTGAGTCATAACCAAAACAAGCAAGTCCGCAACCCATCAAAAAGCAGAATTCTTATCGCACTTCACACTCTAGTTGCGCGTCTATTAATATGGAGAGAAAAAAGGGGAAAATAAAAGAGAATGAGCAGCCACAACTCAACGAATGAACCCCATCTCCTAAAACAATACTCAACGTACATTATGATATTAGAAATATTTTCATAATTCATTTTGGTTGATGGGCTATTACATTAAGTCACAATCTAAGGTATAGTGTAAACCATACAAAATCATGTCTTAACTAAATACTTAAACTTCAGAAGAAGTCAATATCGACTTTATCATAATTAACTTACTTAAGCTTACAATTTAGTGCCAAAGGCTTTTTAAACATAAGTAGTTCATAGTACATAACAATTTAATCACATAAGTGATGAGTCTAGACTCTGAGAGATACTTTGTTACTGTCATCCCAAGCCAACCAAACTCGAGTGGCAATATATGCATATGTAGACATGCATCTTACTATGTTGAGACATAACTTACATGATAAGAATTCAGGAATCAAACTACCATCCCTAAGTCACCTTATCAAAACTTAACTTTTATTAAGCACAATTCTAAGCCATTCTCTCTTAGTCTCAGACTTAAGCTTGTAGTTTCTATAGTAACTCCTCCGCATACATATAAACATAACTAATCATACAAATGCATGGTTATTTATATGAAAATACAAATAAATACACATGTGTACCATCTCATAAACTGACATCATCCTATGAGCTTATATCTTGAAAATTGTACTCCTCAATCCACTCATTTCACACAACCAGATACGCTTCGGTTGTGGCGCACTTGGGAATTCCGTTCAGCAAAAAAAGGATGATCTTATATTAAAACTCTGCAAAATTTTAGCCCATTGTACAACTAGTACTATACAAAAAGGCTTTTTTAAACTTATAAAAAAGCCAAAATATTCACTAAAGGTGGAAAATTTGTAGGCTATTTGAAAAACAAGAGATAGTTGAACCAACCATTCAAAAGCAAGATGATTCTAAGAGAAAGCATTTGTAAGTAAAATTTATAAATCCAAAATCCTAGACTTGAGCAACACAAATGTGCGAAAATCCTTCCCAAAAGTTAGGTCGAAGCTAAAAATCTCATTGCAGATTAAAGCATTTGCAATAAAACCATCACTAAACGATGGAACTTCCAATTGGAATCAACTTTCTATCTGAAGCCCTTTATAGTACTTAGCCTTCCAAGAGGCTGAATTGATGGCAGCTTGAAATTTATTTTTTGTGAGGGAACTTTGTGAATGAAGGTATGGTAGTACTAGTTTAATGTATTTAATCCATCTTAAAGCCAATTCTCAAAATATATGTGTCCTAACCCATAGCATAAACAACTATTAAACTCAAAATACTAGTTAATCCTTCAAAGCTCTTGGTTGAACATAGAGTTGGTTAAAAAGGGAAAAGCTTAACTGAATGTTTTGAATAAAAAACTCACCATTTTATTCATAACTATAAAAGAGAAAGTTATTCACTTTTGCTTCCAATTGCCCCTCTCTTTTTTGATAAGGTTAAGCTTTGCAAATTGCATTTCATAAAACCCTTTTGAAACACTTCCTTAGTTTTTTAGTTCATAAAAGAGGCCTAACAATGTTTAAATCAGCACTAAACATTCTGATGTTATAAAAATAGGGGGGCTAAAGTCCTCCTCTTTTCATGTTAATATTGTAGGTTTTTAGGTTTCGAACTTCATGAAATCAAAGTGTTTCATACTCAATGGTTTGTCATATTTACTAAAAGCAGAACAATAAATTCAATTCGACTATAATACTTTTTGTTCATCCAACCCACATGTGTAAAGATGACGGTGAATTTAACTTGTAAACCCATAATAACATAGTTTCCAATCCAAAATAGCTTTTAGTTATAAATGTAAAATATTTGAACCTGCTTGCCAATAAGGTATAGAATAAACACTAGAACCATTTAAATAGAGCAACCTAAATCAGTTCCAACAGCTATTATAAGCCTGTTTCATTCTAATGGAAACAACAATCTCAAAAGCTACTATCAGTAGGTTTCAAATCATTTAATATTAAGAATCAAAAGGAAATGTTAAGAGCATAATGAAATATGACACGACCCTAAATTAGCTTACAAGGCATCAAAACTTTTGGGGCCCCTGATTAAGCTCTTCATTATAAGGGATTTAAAAGACATGGAGGATTCAACCAGACACTTAAATTCTGCCATATAAA
Organism: Lophocereus schottii; assembly: GCA_002740545.1. Lineage (NCBI taxonomy): Eukaryota > Viridiplantae > Streptophyta > Magnoliopsida > Caryophyllales > Cactaceae > Lophocereus > Lophocereus schottii. Next base: position 11,379 of record NCQV01071048.1, read on the forward strand.
TGTTCCAAACAACATGCACACCTCACCCTATCACTTCTTGAATTTAACATATCATTGACCAAAATCAAACATCGTCATATAGCAATCAAACCTTCCTGTTCATCTTAGAATCACTAAATAGCAACATACTTCAAAAAAATTACACCATATTGACAATCTAATAACATATTGTATAAGAAACTCATAAATTAATGGAATTGAGGGTCTACCCACACATACAATTGAATCATTTAACAATGACCCAATTCACCAATTTGATAAGGTAAATCATGTTACTACTATTCAAGGAAATAATAAAATAGGGGATTAAGGGCCACCTCAAATTAGCAGGTTCCAAGTTGTAATCTTCCTCCCTAAATTGATTCCCTTCTCAATGTCGGCTTTTGAATCCTCCTTCTTTAGCCTCCACCTCAACCTCCTTCCTCCTTGGGAACTGATCCATAGTACCCGTAATAGCACCATGGTAGCACCACCCACGGTGGGGTAGTGGTGATGTGCTCGATCTCGTTTCTCACACTGACGCTCTCTCTCTCTCTCTCTCTCTCTCTCTCTCTCTCTCTCTCTCTCTCTCTCTCTCTCTCTCTCTCGTGTGTGTGTGCTAGTTAGGGTGTAGAAATAAGTTTTGGTTTTTGGGTTCATTTTTCAGGAGAAGGAATAGGGGATTGTGAGTTAGAACAACAAAATTCCCACCTCCCCCCTTTTTCCTTTAGTTACACGGCTTAAGGGGGGTCAACTAGGTCTTTCCTTTTTCCTCTTTTCCCTAACCCTTAAACCTAAATAAATAAATAATATGCAATAAGGTTCATACTGGGGTAGAATGGAGGCTCGGTTATCAACTAACCAGTCTAACATACAAATCTAGGCTTAAACTCTATAGTAAAGGATGTCCAAAAATGAGGGTATCACTCCTCTCCCTTACTTATACAAAGTTTTGTCCTTGAAAATTATATGCTCCAATATCATACTGAAAGAAAATTTCATAAAACTGTAAGAAATGTGACAGTATTTAAACGTAGGCTTCTTACTTCTTTTTGTTTGCGTCATGCAAAAATGGTGTTGGTGAGGTCATGCCTATGACCTTCTTACTTGGAGATTGCAGGCGTTGTATATTGGCTAACTTAGTCCCTTGACCAATATGATGTTTTTCTAGATCTTCTTTGAAAATTGGTTATGATAATGCTTATGTTGTCCGCAATAAAAAAGCATGCTTGAGTTAGCATTGTGTAAGGACCATTGTGGAGCTTGCCACATGTCGAGGTCTTGGTTCGTTGGGGTACGATTCTTC
>NCQV01071072.1:0-17588 GCA_002740545.1 Lophocereus schottii
CAGACACCACAATTCACCCCCCTCTTGTGGTTGTATACTCACGAATTCAACACCATATGAAAAAGATTCATATTCTGCATAAAGAATGTCATCATCGAAGTCCAACATAGTGAGTTCAAGTGTCTCATCACATAACTCCTATGAAATATCATTAATATCATCTAACTCACAAATCTTAACTGCAGGTGCGATGCCTGTTTCTAACTCACTAACAGTATCAGATTGTTTACCCACATCAAATTCACAAAAGTTGTTCAAAGTGGTGGGTAAATTGACTAAAATATCTTCAATGACATTATCGGGTGAGCCAGTACAAGGTGCAAGGTCTGCTAATAGAGACTTAGGGAGATCACTTTCTTGTTCTAAACTAGGTAGAGACATGTTTTCATTCAAATTAGGCCTAGCAAAATAAGAAAGTTCAAAATTCTCATAGAGACTGATATCAGGTTTAGGAGATCCGAAACTAGAATCAATCTCATTAGAAGTCTCCCTAATCTAGTTAAAAGATTGAGAATATTGAGTAGTTCTCAATTTCATAGTCTCTATCATGTGATCAATCATATCATTAATTTTCTTTTCAAAACATGCACATGTAACATCAATGTACTCACGAAAAGGATAAGCATAGATTCACAATAGTCGCACAACACAGGAGGCATATAAGAGTTATATTAGTCATAGGAATCCATAAAGTGATCTGAAGGGTAAGAATTAGCATGAAAATCATACTCTCCATGAGTCGGGTATATAAAAGTTTCATTAGTTTATTCAAACGCGTAGGTTTCCCAAGCTAATTTTTCAAAGAAATCCCAAAGTTCATTTTGAGTTTTAGATAATAATTCTACAAATCTCCAAGACAAAGTGATTCAATATAGCTCATTGACTCAAAATTTAGACCCTTAATAATGACCTCACAAATTTTTCATTTTTGAAAATTATGATTGAGTTGAGCATGATAATCATTAAGCCTTGAAAAATAATTCCAAAAAGGTTTATGCTCATATTGCGGGAAATTAAAAACCGGCATTTTGAAATTTTGAAATTTTTTTAAAAAAATTTTCAGTTTTTAGGGTTTTTAATTTTCAATTTTTTTGGATTTTTCGATTTTCAGAATTTTTTTGTGATTTTTGAAGGTTTTCAAATTGTTTTTTGGATTTTTGTATTTTTTTCACAAAATTACTAAACTAAGTAAACGATACCAAGATAGAGAAAGTGACAATCGATACCAAAATAAAGTTACGGAATGACTAAAACAAATTACTTAAACAAACCATAACTAATAAACTAAATCACAACTAATAACGAAATATGATCTAATCTCATGTCGTCGTCTCCGACAACGACGCCAAAAACTTGTTGGAAAAATTTAAGAGTGAAAAACTGAAAAGGAGGCCACAAGCGTACAGCTCTCGCTGTAGTACTTGAGAGTCGTGTCCTCGGGGACGATAAAAGAGTTTTAGGTCATTAAAAAAAAAAGTGAACTTCTAATTAACTACGCTAACCACATGAAACCAGTCAAGAGCAAGGTATTCCTAGAACAACTACGTATTTAACGCTAAACTTTCATAACTATCGACCAAATTTGGCATTAACCATGAACTACTAAGCATAGATAGTTATGAAAACAAGTAACCTTATTAACATACTCCTTCAATTTCAAACAAGCTAACAAAAGCATTCAACCCACTTCATTTAACCACCAAGTTCATCCACCAACCACATTTAACAACATTGGCATAAATCAACTAAACCTGGAAACAAATGATTTACTAAATTTTAAAAATGAAAACATGTCTAAACTTGAGTGTAATTATGGAACAATTTCAGCAGCATAACACCCTTTCTTCAATCAACATAGAAACTAGGGCATCAACAATCAATTTGATCAACCATAGCAAAACTAAGCAACTCAATCTGAATTCAGCTAGTACCAGAAGTAACCAACCAGATTTGAATTAATAACACTAACAATTTAATCCCACACCTACATGCCATAAAGCTTTGCAGAACTCACTAAATACTGCTATCACCTTTACCATTATTCATCACTGTCAAGTGTCTCAATACAAGAACAGCCATAGCCTGACTGAACTCAGATCAACAAGTCATACAAATGAATCCTCACAAATCTGAAATGGCTGAATAACAGGAGAAGGGGAAATCAAGATGACTAGTAGAACAAGAAAATGACAACAGGGGAGGTGGAAGTAACAACATCAAACATAGCACGAAAAAACCCAACCAGAGCAAGTAAGGAGAAGCTAATACTCACGAAATCTGCAGCCAGCTTCAACTACAAACCCAGAACGCCATTTCATCAGACCCAGATATCGAACAATCCGGAAATAGGGGAGGGGGGAATCGATTGAAATTCACAAAAATCGCATCCAATTCTCACAAAATCAAACTAAGACCATGAATTACTACTAGAGAACTCAAAAGTTCAGTGCGTTTACATGAAAGTCAAACCCTAAAACAAATCTAAAACCTAACCTTAATTCGAAATTAACCCTGAAATTTGAATAACGGGAACGAAAACGAAATTAAAACTAAACTTAAACCTAAAACCGAAATTAAACCTAAACTAGAACCCTAAAAATTACCTAGCTTCCTTTCAATGGCGTCGACAGCTCCTTTTATACCCGAACTCCACTTCAATCTCGACCATCGATTTGGGGTCTTTGTGGATGGTGTAGATGGCATTGTGCTGGCAGTTTGTTGGGGTTGCTGTGATGCACTGTCCCGGTGGTTCGGAGAGAGAGAAAGAGGAGATGGAGAAGAGAGAGTTGAAACGGGGATGGAGAAAACGATAATGGTGAGGCACTTAGGTTCTCAGGGTTCTGGGTTTCGGGGTTTTATGGGAGAGGATAGAGAAAGTGAAGGCGAGGGAGAGTCTTAGCCGAAGCACGTGCCTCGCACACCTGGGGCTGGTGGAAGCTAAACCGGGTTGGGAACGGAAATGTACCGGGATTTTTTTTTCTTTGCAAAGCCGGTCCGATTCTAAACCAGTTCAGCCCAATTTTAGGCCGGTTCGTAGTGATTTTTCAATTCCTGACATTATTCGCCATTTTTATCGCATTTTTGGCCATTTTTCTGAAATTATTGAAAACCTGTAAAATAAAATAAAATCAAATTAAAACCTTAAAAATACGATAGAAACGAGCATAAAATTAGTGTAAAAGTACCTTAAAAATAGCTCATTTTTGGTACGAACAACAACAAAGTCAACAGAAAAAAGCCCTTTATCAATTTCAATCAAGACATCATTTATCTGCCTCCTAGGAGTCCTTGCAAAGCTATCACCAAGCTAAAGGGTAAAATTGGAAGGCTTCAATTCACCCAACCCTAGCTCTAAGTAAACAGAGTGCGGTATCAAATTAACACTAGAACCTAAATTCAAGAGTGCTCTTTTAATTTTAATATTACCACTAAAGGATGAAATAGTGGGAACACCATGTTCATTTAACTTAGGTGAAGTGTCGAATTTCAAAACAGAGCTCAGTTGAGAGGTGAGGTCAACTAGCAAGTGTGCGAGAGAATAGCCAGGGTTTGGCTATGAAAATAGTGTCGATCCTAGCTAGGTCTGAGGGTTGCTAATCTTGTTGTCTAATTTGGCTCACCCCATGAAAATAAATGGTTAGACTAACTAGGCCAGCCCATGACCCTTGAGAGAGGGCTTGGATGGTCTTCAATGGTGCAATCGACCATCTCTAGTTATGGGTATAAGTCGGGGTGGGTTAAGACTCATCTTGACTATGTGGTTCGTCAATTGGTCAAATCATAGTCTCAAGCCACCTCTTTTGCTTTTATTAGCTTAAATTGGCCTTTTTTTCATTTTCTTCCTTCTTGGCCTAGATTGAGCCCCTCTAAGGTATTTGAAACCCAATTCCCAGTTGACGACACCCTAAGTACTCAATGGTACAACCTTATACTTAGGGTTATAAATTTTAAAACTCGAATTCTTACTATCAAGTCCTTATAATCATTCATCCTTTCTTGCAAGCACAAGAGTAGGAAGGAGATTATGGTAGTGAAGGAACATTTAAGCAAGTATACCTTGCTCTTTGCCCCACAAGCTAAGGTCCCTCGATTTCATTAAATCAAAATCTTCACAAGGATGAAGACTTGTAAGAGATAATACAAGGGCATCTCACTTATGGTCCTTTTCAATTACAAGATGTATTCCTTTTTAAGGACAATAACTGTGCATTCCCAAGATATCCCTAAATGGATCTCATTGCCATGGAATCTCATAGAGAAGCTTTAGCTACTAACTTTGGTATTAACAACAACCTTCACATTCTCAAGGGACACTTTCATTGGCCTAAGATAGGGTTGATGTTCATAAAGTGGTTGCAAGGTGTGCTATTTTCCATATGGCCAAAAAGTCATTTTCACGAAGTCATATATACTAAATTGCTAGTTCTCACTAGGACTTGTGATGATTTTAGCATAGGTTCATTATGGACCTACATAGAACATGAAGGAGTTATAGATGTCATATTAGCAGCAGACTATCATTTTCTAAAAATGTCTTAGTTTGTTGCATCCCACAAAAGTGCTGATGAATCTTATATTTCCAACCTTTTTCTTTAAGAAATCATGAGGCCTCATGGGGTACCAAGATCCATTGTTTTAATTATGGGCATCTAATTTCTATGCCATTATTGGAAGTTGCTTGGGACTACGCTACTTTTAACACTACTTGTCATCCATAAACAGATCCTGACTACCTAGCTAAGGGGTGTGGTGAGCAAGAGACAAAAGAATTGGGATACCAAGCTAACCATGTTAAACTTGCGTACAATTGGGCTCCCACATATGCCACCTCTAATTACCCCTTTGTGGTTTGTTGTGCCGTAGATCCCATCACTCCTATTGATCTTATTCCTACATCATTAGAGTCCAAAGTTAGCTTTGAAGCTAAGGTTAGAGCCCAGCAGATGAAGAAGCTGCATGCGTATAAAAGAGCACAAATTGAAAAGATTGTCTCATTACATATTTTAGAGATGAAGAGATAAACCTTAAGTAAGGGTGAGCACAAATCCTCTTCATGAGGGGGAGGCTTTGCAGAGCAAACTAGATCAATGTCATTGAGTGAGCACAAGTTGAATTAGTTGCACTACGCAAAGGCCTTTACTTAACTATCCCATCATTTCACCACTGATCATTGGCCTTTGACGATCTAGCTTTCAAGGCCTTTGCTCTTTGGGGACTTCTCGAGGATCGATGGGCAAGAGACAATTAATAGGCATAAATAAAGAGTTTAGGCTAATTTTCCTAAAACCTAGTTTAGGCTTCAAGGACTCTGAGCTTGCTTAACGAAGTGTGAACGTGGCAAGGTAAAATCTCTAACAATAATATTGGGAGTGTTCCATAAGGAGAAGGCTTAAAGAAGCTTACTTTGCACACCCAGGGTACAACCAAATTCCAGGTGAAAAGGATAAAGAAGATTGGTACTACTTGAATTTGCTTATTTATGAATCGTTTTAATTGGTTTGTATAAGCAAGAACATATTGCCCCAGTCCTATTGACCATGAAGTTTCTACCAAATTTTTCTATTTGCCATAGGGGAATACTTTTGTATAATTTGCATTGGCTAATGATCTGATGTACTACTAGCGAACTTCTTGCCCATGGATAAGTAGTGGGTCTTTGTAAGCCTTTAAATCCCTCTTATTTCTCTTGCAAAAATCCCTGAATATTTTATCTCGTTGAGGTGGTGTTTTGTAGTGTAAACTTTATCTTTATCCTTGGTAGTTGCACTCTTAGAGCATTAAGTGGTGTCCAATGCTCTAAGCAGGATTATATTTAAATTTTTTGGTGAGTCACAAGTTTAGTTCTGCCATTCTACTTTCCTACAAAAATGTATAGGAATTTTGTAACTCAGAGCCCAAATAATGTACTTATTTTTTCATTTAATAAGATAGGTTTTTTTCTAAGCATGACTATGAGCATTTGTTTGGTTAAGCAAATGATAAAGACAATCTCCTTAAAGGGCTATTAATAAGCATGACTATGAGCGTTTGTTTGGTTAAGCAAATGATAAAGACAATCTCCTTAAAGGGCTATTAATAAATTAAGAACAGGAAAGTAGAATCCTAATTCTTAAAGACACCATGATAATAAATTTAAGAACAACAAAGAGGCTAGTGAACTAAATTAAGGGAAGTCACTAGGTTTAAAAAAAAAGTAGAATAATTCACAAATTTGCTAATCAACATCAAAGATATGTCTACCTAGTTCTTCAAATGTATTCTCTAAATTTTTAAAAACTAATGCAATTATTTAACTTTTTAAGGACATATGATGACAGATTGTTATTCATTATAAAAGAAAGCTAACAAGAAGAAATATAAGGGGAGCGACAAATAGGCTATGATATTTACACGGAGTGATAGTGCCCCTATTGTGTAACACCCTCAAAATGCTAATGATATGAATTATAGAAAATTGCAGTGGAAGACTTAAGGATGGAAGGCACTACCGTCGTCCTGATAAGGACAAGCCTCACTGAAGCCATTTAATCTTATAGCTTATGTTCACAATCACAATATCTATTAAACTGAAACACTTCCAGATCAAAGTTCATAATAGTTCAACTTCAATACAATCTACTTAATCATACTATGGGCTAACGCATACTCCATACTACACAAGTATATTGAATTTAGACCCAACTTGACCTTGAGGTCGGCCCAAACATTCATGCTATGCTGAATCCACTGCGAGCATCTGATGACTTCCAAAAGGGCTTGCTAAATGGGGAAACATGTGATACTTCATCGTCTAAAATGAAAAACATGAAAATCGTTCGAAAATGTGAGCTAAAACTCAGTGCATGCATTCTTATTATAATGTCCTGACCCCTCTCGGTCACAGGTCTTACCAATAACGGCTTCATGGATCAATGACTGGCCCCACCAATTATCACAACCCTTTCCGGCGTGCTTCGTCCTCGCTCACATGCTGCCCGGGAAACTTCCCAGGAGGTCACGCATCCCAAGATTGCTCCCCAGTAAGCACGCTTCACTGTGGAGTTCTTAAGAGTGGGCTTCCTAAAAAGAAAGGTGCACCTTTTGGTCATATAAGTAGTCATTTTGATTCTTTTAAGCCACACTCGAGGTTGTTACAATCATCCCCATTAGAAGCGCACAATGTCCTCGTTGTGCCTCGCTAACTGATTGACTTACGCATCCTCTTGACCGACAGTCCACATCCAGTATCTTTGCCCCGCTAGGTGACTGGCCATGGGCTAACCATTCACTGACGTAGCTCATGGTCACGGGTCGGCTCTAATACCATCTATAATGCCCTGACCCCTCTCGGTCACAAGTCTTACCAATAACGGCTTCAAGGATCGATGACTGGCCCCACAAATCATCAGAAGTCTTTCCGGTATACTTCGTCCTCGCTTACACACGGCACGGGAAACTTCCCAGGAGGTCACGCATCCCAAGATTGCTCCCTAGTAAGCACGCTTAACTGTGGAGTTCTTAAGAGTGGGCTTCCCGAAAAGAAAGGCTCACCTTTTGGTGATATAAGTAGTTACTTCGATTCTTTTAAGCTACATTCGGGGTGTTACACCTATATTGTAAAATAAGTGTAGAAACACTATTGATGGGTACCCACTTTTGCAATTTATTTAGTTTGTAATAACAATGAAAATGAAAGTAATATGAAACTGAATCACTCATTATTATCTGGATGTGAACCCCTTGCTATGATATGACCTATGCATAGGTGTACACCTGCTAATCCGATCAAGATTTAGCCTAAAACCGCACGAGTAAATGATGGGCCGACACCCTATGGATGATGACTGACAAGGTCACAAGTTAAATGATAAATCACTTTATAAACTAATTCATTGATAAACTCATTAAGAGTTGAAACTCGATAAACATGTTATGCTTTCTGAAGATACAAGCAATGGATGTGCCTTGAGTCTTTAAAAATGTCATCTGACGTGATAAAAGTCAATTGTTTCATAAATATCATCTGACTTGATAAATATGTTCTGACTTGATAACACTTATGCATAATAGGGAACGATAACTATGCCTCGACTCTATTTTACAAATGTCATTATAGGTATATGTCGCCAGTAAATGATCCCTGCTTACATAGTTGAGTAAGTAAAAGTATGTGTAATAGAAATTGAGTAATTAAACTGTATACATAAGTTTGGTGTTTCAATATAACTTCAAAACTGAATTAATGAAAGTGATTAAATCCGATATAAAGTAAATAAAAGTAAAAGAGACCACAATGAGATAAATGAGATAACAAAGGAAAAGGCCTTGATGGTGATAAATGGAAGAGTGGTTTGGGCCTTTTCTGAGATAGGTTGCTAATATGAGTTTAAGGCTCACTGATGTATAGCTTGGGTTAAGATAATAGCAAGTACACTAGATTGGCTTGATAAATACATTTGATGCATTCTGAATTGAGTAAGTAATATAGGCTTGAGGCCAAGAGAGATATATTTGGTTCAAAATAGCATAAACTGCAATAATTTGGTCTAATAAATATGGTTTATGAGTTAAACATTCTCCCCACTTTCCATATTTCATTCATAAATCTATTGGATATAGAATCCCATCCCAAATGGATCATTGAACTCAGTAGAAGCTATTAAGCTCACTAAACTTGGTATTTTCTTTGTAAAATGCATAATTGATGCAAAGCTCATAAACAAACTCCTAAATTGTATACTTGTCTTCTTCTTCTCATTAATCATGCTAAAAGCTCAATGAAAGTCCATGAATATCCATTTCCCCCTTAAATGACCTTACTTGATACAAAATACACAAAATGAGTGCATGATCAATCTCACTCACTCCAAATACTCAATCAAACTTCATGAAATCATATAGGAAATTTGAAGATAATTTGGGAATTCTATAGTATAATTTTCATAATTTTTCTCCAAGTATACACTGCATAGAAATTGCAATAATAGCTCAATTTGCACCAAACCTGGTCAGTTCACTTCAAAAATTCATATCTTTCACCCTTGACCTCAAATACAGGCCTAAAACCCCAATACTGAAAGACTAAGAAGTCCCAAAAAACTTGTATTCATAACGTAAAATACGATTCCCACAATAGGGTTTCAAAAATGGGGCTACAATACAAGTGTGTTAGTTTTGATTGAACCTGTTTAGTTGTAGCAAAACAGCCGTAACTTTGTCTACAGAACTTGAACTAAGGTGATTCAAACACCATTTGAAAGATAACTCATTGATATAGATCCCCACAAAATTCATAATTTTTCAACAAAACACACATTACCAATTTTTCCCGAAACAAAATCCTGTGTTTAGGCCCTTCACAGCTTGCTACCTACTTTATTATGCTCATTTTTCAAATACGTACCTCTAAAATCCCTTGTTGAAGTTACAAAACCATGGGATGACCCTCAACATTACTTTAGACAGCAACAATCCACAATTTTCACTTCATAATCTTCTAAAAATTATTTTTAAATCTAAAACACACACATGACAAGCCTGTTGACAAACATCATTTAAATCATGCATAATTCCCATAACCCTAGCTTATGTGTCACTTGAAGTTGCACTTAAACTCATCTAAAATCAACATAAAGGGATTGAATAAGATCACCGACAAGTTTAAATTCATTTCTCATCCCAAGATCACAACAAAATGAAACAAGCAAGCTTGGATTCAACTTTTATGATTCATCATGATTCAACTCATTTGATCACACTTTCAATTCAGCACCCACAACTTTAAACATCATTAAACTCAATAAAAATTGTATAATAATCATCACTTGGTTCGTATAAACATAAGCCATAACTTAAACTATCAATAAAACTCAAAACATTCCATAGGTTAATGTTAGGGCTACCTCACTTGGATGCCTGAATGGAGGAGTTGGGGCTGTGTTTGAGTAGGGAGGAGGGCTACCATGGATGTGAGGGATTCCCAGGTGGTTGGTGGTGACTGGGATGGCAGCTGGGGGGCAATAGATGGGCGGTGGTTGTGGCTTGAAGCTGGGCAGGGGCTACTGCCCTGTTTTTCCCAGCACACTGCCGTGGAGAGTAAGACAGAGATGGAGAGGTTAATTTGCAAATTCTTTACTAGTAATCAATAAATAATGGTCCTAAGGTCTTGACTAATATGTGGTTGAAATTTTTCTTGCTATAAAGTACCTTTTTGCTAAGGATATTTAGGTGCAAATCATGATAATTAGTGACAAATAAACACAACTTGGACCTAAATCATGGGTTTTGGGCTTGATTTTGGGCCCGAAAATAAGCGAAGATTGCATTAAATATTTTATAAGACTCGGGAATAAATTTTCCTGACATTTGAAAAATAGTAAATCGCTAAATCATGCTCACTGAGACCCACTATCGACTCACCCGATTTAAATGATAAATATAACTTGATTTGCAAAGCGGGTCCCAAAATGAAATATCTCCCAACTGGGATGATTAAATACGACAATTGAATGTGAAAAATTTAGAAAACACAATGGAATTCGTTCATGAGATAGATTAGGGTGCAATTGAAGCATTATACATGTTCTGGTTAATTAAATAACCCTAAATGATAACAAGAATAAACATGAGTTAAACAAATAAACATGATTAATTGAGTAATTAAATGTAATTTAAATAAATAAACATGGGTTAGGTTCGGCCTATTACAGCCTTTCGCTTTTAAAGAGTTTCATCCTCAAAACTTATGACGCTTGTCATATGTATGCAATGTTGCTTTAAATACACATGGGTTGTTGATTCTCATTACTTCCGTCTGAAGAGGTATAATTTGCCCAATGTACTCTGACTAATGGTGTCTACCTATTGTATAACTGCTTAATCTCATATTTCAGTAGTAGATCCGGATACTTTGCATACACTAGCCCAAATGAACTCAATTACTTTGGTTTAAAATTGATATTGTCTTCAAAAGAAAAGGAACCTTGTCACTAGTGAGGAGGTGCTCACTACTAGTTCATCCCCTTGTCCCCTAATCGAAACTGTTGCATTTCCTAATAAGCACTTTGATACTGGCTCATAAAGCCCAATATAAGAAGGATTCAATTATCTCTAATATCAGTCTATTGACACTCTTGACGAGATAAGCCTGCTATACTACTTTACAGCATATCTGAACTTTGATTGTCTCCTTCGTTGGTCAACATGGCCATATGACTCTTATATAGTCGTTATGTCACCTTAGCATGTACTTGAACAATCTCATTATTCTGAATGCTTCGTCTAGCTTACTCTAATACCACTAGACATTGTTTGAGATTATGCCCTTATCAAAATATCCTCTCTGATGTTCTTAATGCACCACATGATCTTCTCTCATCAGACTAGTCTAAAATCTACTCCAAGTCTGAATTGGATGCTAGAATAAACATGGTCAGAGATGAAAATGATGGAATCGGTAGTCAAGTGAGTCATTAGGAACAAAAGAAATAAATAATGAGACCTGAAAAGATTTATAAAGGAGGGTTTAACACGGGCTGTTTAGACTAAAAATAACCATAAGTGTATCATAAATTCTGAAATATAATGCCCTAAGAATTGTGATTTATAAATATGGATCGTAAAGGGTCCAATAAGTAATCAACCAAGGAGAAAGATGGCCCGGTTATACTCAGGTTTAATTGATGAATTGGAAATAAGATGACAAGCGACTGAGCTTTAAAGAGGTGACTTTATAGCCAAAAGCAACAAGATAAATGCAATAGATAGATAGGACAAGCAATCTGCAACAAATAGATAAATAGATTGGATAAGCAAAGTGCAATGGATAGATAAATAGATTGGACGAGGAAAGTGCTAATGGATAGATAAATAGTTTGAGCTAGTTATACAATAATAAGATTAAATAAAGAATACGAAAGTTTGTTTATCAGAATGTAAGATATATGTGTGGGACTTAAAGTTCAAAATAAAGAGAGTAAGCGAATTGTGACAATCGCAATCACTCACACCAATGAGAGTTGAATTACATTATGAATTCAGAACAACTTGTACGAGCTTATCATTATGAATAAATGAGATGTCCGGTAGATGTATGAATCGACTCTCAGTGGAATGAAGTACAACTCATGATCATGAAATAGTGATGGTGAAGGTTGAGAGCAATGGAATGTTGACAACCACATAAGGTTAAATAAAAATGTATTACACATTTAACAATAGGTTTACAAAGACATGGAAGATCACACTAAAAGGAGATATCAGGTTGAAATACAAGGGAGATTAAACAATATTGGATGGTATTAAGTTTTAAAGATGGGACAAGTAAACAATTACAAGAATTACTATAAAATGGCATTCTTATAAAAAATAAACTGTGGTTGTATGGTTTAGGTGTGATATCCGGACTTCAAATCATTCCTAGAAAAGACCTCTGATGTTAGCAGCTAATCCCATAAATCATTTATTTAAGGTATAGAGCACTTGCTTTTGATGGTGATCTTGTTCAACTCTCTGTGTATAGTACACAACCATAACGTTCTGGCTTCCTTCTTAACAAATATAAAACTAGGCTTTCCCACGGTGACACACTTGGTCAAATAAGTCCCTTATGTAACAACTCATCTTACTAAATCTTTAGTTCAAAGCTAGGGGTCATATGATAGGGGCTATGAAAATGGATTGAGCATGTAGAACTAGGTTGATCTGAAAATCAATGTTTCTTGGGAAAAAACAGTCCTGAAAGTCCTCATATAGAACATCTCTAAATTCACAAATTGTACTTATGGATATGTACATACCAAGTGTGATTGGCGTACCACCAAAATTCAATGAAGACAAGATAACTCACTTGCTTGCACAGTGTAATTAGAGCCAAAATAGGGTTTTTCCTCTTTCGATCCAATAAAACACACATCTAGTCTTTTCCATTTCTTAAGCTAATCTTAAGGTCTTTACAGGTCATCTTCTATAAGTACATAGTCAGTTCATCCCCATAATGATAACAAGGTCTACCAATCAAACTGCATTCAATGCCCAATGAATGTGGTTCCAGCAATACTAATAGAGGCATATTTATAAAAGATAACACGTTCAACTGCCCACTGGTCTTAGTAAATTGAAATGACAGGGGGCAATATAAAGTGTAAAGAGATATAACCACACGATGAACTCTTACAAAGATATTTCTTCATTGGTTATAAAGGACGGAAATGTAAGCTAAATGAATAAAATAACGAAAAATCATAATGAAAGGGGTAAGACATATAAGTGACCTACATAGCCAAGACATGCAATTTATTCATGATAGTCATGATAGTAAAGTAAATGGACGACGTTATAAAGTTGAGAGGGAGTATTAAGTACTATAGGTGAAGAAATCCAATAGATTACCAAAGGGGCATTTGAAACATTATACGGTACCCGTATGTGAGTGAAACGACAAAGATGAGGGTTGACACTACCAGAAGGGAAATTTTATTGATCTGGTGTTTGAAAGGAAAATCCATCAAGATGAAGGAGTTAGTCTTATGACTAAACATGATGGCATTCATCGACAACACATTCTATAGTAAATGGAAGTCTTGGGTAGACAAATAAACTTCCAAACTACCAGCAGATGGAAATAGCACAAATTGTTGTTTATCCTTAGGTTTTACTGGTAAAGATAGGATTGCTAAAATAACATGAGTAAAGACATATAGTCGCGGGCATAGAGTAGTGTGCCAACATGATGTTACGGTGCTATAGGAACATGATCAATATGGATCCATTTAATTGCTTAAAGGGCACTTAAGGACGGGGTCTGAAGAAGCCAAAGGCTTTGCAAGCAATAAATGAATAGTGCCCAAATAGAAGCAAGGAGTTAAAGTAGGTGACATTTAAAATGTGAATATAGTGGTGACTGAACTATAAGCAGAATGGGTCTAACATGCTTAGGAAGAACTGCAAATCATACAGTTCTGCACACCGGGGGTCATCATAGGCTCCATTATGGATACAAATAATTAAACGATTATGATTGTCAGGGTTTGAATCACCTATAAGAAAGGTTGTTTATATGTGTTTAAAATACTCCCCATAGACAGCATATAAGATTTTTTATAAACACTACATTACAAATTAGGAGAGTGTTACTGGCAAACAAATAATGCCTCTGAAAAATTTAAAGTAGCTAGGATAGAAATAAGTCAATGACAGGAAGTAATGAGAGCATTGCTGATATAAGGTCTTAGTGCAAGACTAGATAATTCCTATATATGGTAGCTTAATCTTACTCGTACCACCCATATAATACCAAGTAGCACACCATAAGCTACTAACTATTATCACCAGACATAAGCACTCATTATAATGCTCCTCTCAAACTGGCTCACCTCAAAGATATTGCCCCACAAGGGATTTCCTCATCTAGAGGTTTACATATAACTTGACACTATATTAATCCCTCAAGAAGTTATAATGGGATCCCCACATCGGGTTTCAACAATCATTGTACCGAAGATCAGGTATGTTAATACACCTCAATAAAACGCTTAAATCTTGGGAAAAAATAGCCAGAGTTCTGCCTAAAAACTGACTAAAATGCGACTTAAAACCTTACAATAGATATCTGAAATGGAGTGAAACACTTTAATAGCTCAACGGCCATATACCGGAGTTCATAACTCAATGGGTCACACATCCTGAGTGCACAATTGCAAAATTTAAACAAATGAGAGAAATGAAATGTACAATACAGCTCCTTGGATAAATGAGAGCATGCGTCACTGACAGGCCTCCCAAATGGTTCCACACTCCACTTTGCTAATGCTCGAGTCTCAAGATATTACCAAATGATTGAGCCGACCAATGAAAATGGTTCCTCCATATATGCCCATACATATAAACTTATAATCAATAGCTCATTTAACTAATCCAATATAACTCATAGACACCTTGATCGCTAACTCATAAACACTTGATAGCTCATAGTGGCCCTTAAAACCTCAACTCTGATACCAAATCTATAATTTCCCCAAAATACTAATGACATGATATATAGAAAACTGCAGCGGAAGACTTAAGGGTGGAAGGTGCTACCACCGTCCTAACAAGGACAATGCTTACTGAAACCATTTAATCTTACAAATCATGTTCACAATCACAATATCTATTAAACTGAAGCACTTCAAGAACAAAGTTCATAACAGTTCAACTTCAATACAATCTACTTAATCATACTATATGCTAACTTACACTCCATACTACACAAGTATGTTAAATATAGACCTAACCTAACGTTGAGGTCGGCCCCAACATTCATACTATTTTGAATCAACTATGAGCATTTGATGACTTCTAAAATGGCTTGCTAAAAGGAGAAATATGTGATACTTTATCACCTAAAATGGAAAACATGAAAACAATTTGATAATGTGAGCTAAAACTCAGTACATGCATTATTGTATTGTAAAATGAGCGTAGAAATATTGTTGATGGTACCCACTTTTGCAATTTATTTAGTTTGCAATAACAATGAAAATGAAAGTCATATGAAACTGAATTACTCATTATTATCTAGATGTGAACCCCTTGTAATGATATGATCTATACATAGGTGTACACCTGCCAATCCGATCAAGAGTTGGGAAGCCATGCGGGTAAATGATGGGCTGACACCCTAAAGATGATAACCGATGGGGTCATAAGTTTAATGGCAAATTATTATATAAACTGATTCGTTGATAGACTCATTAAGAGTTGTAAATTGATAAACATGTTCTGGTTTATAAAGATATAAGCAACGGACGTACCTTGAGTCTTTAAAAATGTCATCTGACTTGATAGAAATTAGCTGTTTCATAAATGTCATCTGATTACATAAATATGTTCTGACTTCATAACACTTATGCACGATGAGAAATGATAACTAGGCTTCGGCTCTATTTCATAAATGTCATTGTAGGATAACTAGGTTTCGACTTTGTTTCATAAATGTCATTGTAGATATGTATAGTCAGTAAATGATCTTTGTTCACATAATTGATTAAGTAAAAGTATGTATAATAGAAATTGAGTAATTAAATGGTATACATAACTTGGGTATTTTAATATAACTTCAAAACTGAATTAATGAAAGTAATTAAATCCAATATAAAGTAAATGAACGTAAAATAGACCACAATGAGATAAATCATGTTACAAAGGAGAGGCATTGATGGTGACAAATGGGAGAGTGATTTTGGGCTTTTCTGAGATAGGTTATTGATACGAGTTTAAGTCTTGCTGATGTATACCTTGGTTCAAGATAACAACAAGTACACTAGATTGGCTTGATAAGTACATTTGATGCATTTTGAATTGAGTAAGTGATAGAGGTTTGAGGCCAAAAAGATATATCTTAATTAAAAATAGCATAAAGTGCAACAACTTGATCTGATAAATATAGTTTATGAGTAAAAAATTCTTCCCACTTCTCATATTTCATTCATTAATCCATTAGATATAGAATTCCACCCCAAATGAATCATTGAACTTAGTAGAAGTTATTAAGCTCACTGAACTGGGTATTTTCTTTGTAAAATCCACAATTGATTCAAAGCCCATTAACAAGCTCCAAAATTATATACTTGTATTCTTTTTTCTCATTAATCAAGCTAAAAGCTCCACGAAAATCCATGAACATCCAATTTCCCCCTTAAATAACCTTACTTGGTTCAAAATATACAAAATGAGTATATGATCAATCTCACTCAATGAAATCATATACAGAATTTGAAAATAATATGGGCAATCTACAGTACAATTTTCAAAATTTTCTCTAAGTATACGTTGCATAGAAATTACAATAACAGCTCAATTTGCACCAAAACAGGTCAGTTCGCTTCAAAAATTCATAACTTTCACTCTTGACCTCAAATGGAGACCTAAGACCCCAACATGGAAAGAATAAGAAGTCCCCAAAAATGCTTTTTCATAATATAAAGAATGATTCCCACAATAGGGTTTCCAAATTAGGACTAGAACACAAGTGTGTTAGTTTTGATTGAACTTGCATAGTTCTAAAAAAACAGTCATAACTTTGCTCACAGAACTAGGATTAAGATGATTCAAAATCCATTTGAAAGATAACTCATTGATATACATTCCCACCAGAATTCATAATTTTTTAATAAGCCACGTATTGCCAGTTTTTCCCAGAATAGACCCCTCTTTTTCGGCCCTTCACAGCTTGCTACCTACTTTATTATCCTCCTTTTTCAAATAATTACTCTCTAAAATCACTTGTTGAAGCTATAAAACCATGGGATGACCCTCAACATTACTTTAAATAGCAATAATCAATAATTTTCACTTCATAATCTTCTAAGAATTATTTTCAAATCTAAAACACATACATAACAGGCTTGTTGACAAACATCATTTAAATCATGCCTAATTCTCATAACCCTAGCCTATGCTTCACTTGAACTTGCACTTAAACGCATATAAAATCAATATAAAGGCACTGAAAAAGATCACTCACAGCTTTAAATTCATTTCTCATCCCATGATCACAACAAATGAAACAAGCAAGCCTGGATTCAACTTTCATGATTTATCATGATTCAACTCATTTGAACACACTTTTA
>NCQV01071072.1:17606-29240 GCA_002740545.1 Lophocereus schottii
TAAACGTTACTAAACTCAACAAAAATTGCATAATAATCATCACTTGGTCAACATAAACATAACTCATAACTTAAACAATCAATAAAACTCAAAACATGCCATAGGTTAAGGTTAGGGTTACCTCACTTGGATGCTTGAATGAAGGAGTTGGGGCTGTGTTTGAGTAGGGGGGGGGCTTCCATGGCTGTGGGGGATTCCCAGGTGGTTGGTGGTGGCTAGGATGGTGGCTAGGGGCAGTAGAGTGGTAATGATAGTGGCTGGAAGCTGGGCAGGGGCTGCTACCCTATTTTTCCCAACCCACTGCTGTGGAGAGTAAGAGAGAGATGGAGAGGTTTATTTGCAAATTCTTTGTGAGTAATTGATAAATAATGGTCTGAAGGTCTTGACTAATATGTGGCTGAAATTTTTCTTGCCATAAAGTATATTTTTGCTAAGTTTATTTAGGTACAAATCATGATAATTAGTGATAAATAAATACAAGTAACTGGAGCCTTGTATAATTGGGCCTAAATCTTGGGTTTTGGGCTTGATCTTAGGCCCGAAAATAAGCTAGGATTGTGTTAAAGATTTTATAAGGCTCGGGATTAAATGTTCTCGACGTTTGGAAAAGAATTAATCGCTAAATCATGCTTACCAAGGCCTACTATCGACTCACCTGATTTAAACGATAAATAAAACTTGATTTGCAAAGTGGGTTCCAAAATAAAATATCTCCTGATGATTAAATACGATAATTGAATGCGAAAATTTAGAAAACACAATGGAATTTGTTGATTAGATAAATTGGGTGCAATTGAATCATTAGACATGATTTGGTTTATTAAATAACCTTAAATGATAAAAAGAATAAACATGAATTAAACAAATAAACATGATTGATTAAGTAAATAAACATGATTTAAATAAATAAAATGGGTTAGGTTCGGGCTATTACATAGTGCAAGTGACAAATGAAGAGGATAATGTTGCCAACAGGTGTTTATGGCACATAGGGAGGAATCCAAAAACAAGTCTGACATTTTAGGACAAGTTCAGGGTATATCTACTCAAAAAGTAAAATATGTCACATCTAGACATGATTTAATTGCAGTATTTATGCATGGTCTGAACATTAAAGAAGAGTATCTTTCTAAAATCAAGTCCCTTAATAATGAAATAGCTCTTTTAAAAAGCAAAACAAAATTTTTGACTGATAAATGTGCTAATTATTACAAAAGAAAAACAAATCATTAAAGGATGAAAACAAGTCGTCCCTAGAACTGTGCAATGACCTTTGTGATATATGGAATGAATGCAGAAGAAGGCAGAAACTCTCATAGAAGAATTACTGAAGTGGAAAAGCAAACCTTAGTATGTTTTTAAACGTAACTCCTAGTTGGCTGATAAGCTTCATGCAGTTAGAAGTGAAATTAAAAGGCCAAAACCTGAGTGTGAGAATTTCTAGAAATCTTCTCCAGAACTCACTAAGGCACAAGAAGACTTAGATAGATTGCTTGGATTGTACAGTGCATCCTTTAATAGAGAAGGTTTTGGATATGATCCTAGCAACAAAGGGAAATCACACCAAAAATTCTTTGCTAAAAGTGCAACTCCGCATGAAGGTCAAGGTAGTTCAAGGAAGCTTAAGAATGCTTTTAAAAACCCATTGTCCATTCAACACTGAGAAAGGGAAACCCATGCAACTCTAAGTGCAAATTATGGTACAGAAACTTTGTGCTTCTAAAAGTCATAGTAGCACTAGTCCCGAAATTTTATAGGTTGAGGTAACTCAAGGTAAAAGCCCTTTAAAAGTTGTATATTCCCCACTTCAAGTTCCTATCATGGGAAATATGAGGATTTAATATCTATTTCGCATATATACTTTAATTCAATCACTGGCCTATGGAATCTTAATAGCAAATGCTCAATACACATGACTGCAGAAGCTATAGCGTTTATAGAACTTGAAGAATCACAGCGAGCCGAATTAACCTTTGGAGATGAAAAAAAAAGTTAGTATCATTGGACTTGGAAAAATAGGTAAATATCCTTCTAACTTAATTGAGAATGTTTGCTTAACTGATGGTCTCAAACTCAATCTACTTGGTATATGGCAGTTTGTGTGAAAAGGAAACCAAGTTACATTCAAGTGCACTCCGTGTGATGTATCTCACCTTGAAATTAGGAAAATTGCTTCTTCTAGTTCAAGAGTAAGAAATGTGTACATTACTAACCTTAATCATGTAGATTCCAAAAATCATTCGTTCTCCACCCCCTAGGTGACCTTGATTTCAGGGACCAATATTTATTTGTATTATTATATTTAGGAAATAGAATCCTTGTCATATTTTATGAAATTCTAAACTAGCGTTTGTATAAAAATCATCTACAAGTGAAAATAAAGTTAAAATTGGAGTTTAAAACATGCTTATACATTGCATTGATCTTAAACCAAGTTTATATCTATCTGCGTTACATAAAAACACATTCCAAGTCAAACACACAAATGAGTTAGTTCTAACCTACAATATTTAGGTTAGGTTTAGAACATTCTTCTTACCGCCCAAATACTTTGCCATCCATGGACTGCATGATAAAACTAGAACATTCAATTTCTTTCCTATATATCATATGGTGTACGGTAAGTATATTGCTAGTGGATGAAACAGTTCCCTACTTAGTTTGAAGTCTTAATGTACCCACCGATGTAACCAACTATTTTTCTGATTACGTAATAGCGTGGTAAACCCTAGATAAATACGCTCTTAATACCAGCAAGGCAGCACCTACGATGCAAGATTGACAAATGCAAGTGTAATTAAAACAATTTTCCGTTTGATGTTCGAATATCGCGCTCTTAAATGAAAGACCCCAGTGGAGTCACACTGCAAGGACCACAACCTGGAGCCTAGGTACAGCCTGGTTGGAACTGCTTATTGGCCTTTATTGTTCGAATTTTAATTTTATTTACTTTCTTTTATTTTAAACAAAAAAAATCTGGATTGCATCGAAAGATTGTGCTTGGACTCAAGAACCTAGCCTTGTTGCAAACAACATTGATTGTCTAGACTAAACAGTAGTACTCTTCCCACCAAGGGATGTAATATGCATCTCAAACCAGAATCCTGACTCCAATCAATTCCAAAAAGCTTAAGCGGAAAATTAAAGAAATGAACTTCATTTGATAGGGTCGTTATTGAACTTTTAGGAAACATAAAAAACGAAGTTTACTCTCTAAAATGAACCATAT
Organism: Lophocereus schottii; assembly: GCA_002740545.1. NCBI lineage: Eukaryota > Viridiplantae > Streptophyta > Magnoliopsida > Caryophyllales > Cactaceae > Lophocereus > Lophocereus schottii. The sequence goes on from NCQV01071072.1 coordinate 20,836, forward strand.
ATCTAAAGGGATGACAAGTTCTTTTTAAATAGGAATTTGGAAGGCTCCTAAGTTTTCCCTGAAGTGGGGTCCGTCTAACTCCATAGGTTCAAACTAAGGATTTGGATTCTAGACTGAAGATATGATTGTCATAGAATACGTTACGATGCCGCCCATCATCACTGACGGCCTCTACTAATAAAAAATAGGAAATTAGAATGAATTCACACTTGTACGAAATACATGCAATGTGTTAAGATGTAGCGAATTACAAAATTTTAAAGAAAAATAATAGTTTAAAGAAATGTAAGGAATGATCTAAACAATTACGATGAGTAGGCACTAAGCTAATTAAAATTCCACCATTGCTCAAAACCCAAAACTAAATAGCATAAATAAAAGGCAAAAGAAAAACAATAAAAGAAGTAAGTCAAGTTGTGCCCTTAGGTTGATGCACCTGATCCATTTGGAAACCCAATGACATTTCGCCGGAGCAACGCTAGTCAATCTGTTTTCCCACCTTCATGTCTCTTCTCTCAATTTTCAATATGTTTCTCTCTTAAGTTTTCATTGTGTTAACACCAAGGAGAAACGCTCCATTTTGTAGTACCCAAATGATAAAATAAGCTGATTCAGAAAAATGCAAGGAGAAGACGAATCATCTCCTAGAAAAAATTAATATAATCCACTACCTAGTAGGCAAATCTTATTAGATGGACACTTTTTGGACACAGGAAGGAAAGAAGGGACTTCTTCGAGTTCCAGCCAATTACTAGGGTACTAGACTGGTTCCTAGTTTAGGAGAACCCAGCTCCTTTGTGGACTGTTTACATGGTTACAAGATGTTGGCACATCAGCACATTTAAAGTATGGTATTTCCATTTTCTGGGCTCTAATTGATGATTATTCCCACTGGGCCCCTAGATGCATTGATCAAGGAGCCAGCTTCGTCATTAGGAATTTCATAAAATTTCGCAGACCATTTTTAGGTGTCTACAGCTAGTCATGATGGCAGTTAAATTCTCCCAGGAAGTTAGCATCAAGTTATTTTTCTTACCTGTTCTATTTTTTTTTGGGGAGCTAGTTTGAGTTACTACTAGTAAAGTCTCTATTTCATAGGCTTGGATGTTCAGTGATTTCTTAGTATATTCCAAGCACGTTTTTGTAAAACCATGCAAATACATTCTTAAATTCTTTTACGAGGTGAGTAAATTACTCTTCTTCCTAGCCGCCGAGGATGAACCTAAGTTGAGCTCCTTCGGTTATGTGATTACTCCAACATTTATTATTTTTGTCTTCTCAATGATAGAATTTTTACTTTGATTTTGTCATTATTCATTAAGCGCTTCAAGAAGATAAGTTCCTCAATAATGCAAACAACAGAAATGTAATTAGAAGAACTCATTTTTATTGAAATTTTGATTAAGCACGTCAGTTTAAGCACATATTCAATTGAAAAATAGAGAAAACTTTTCCCTATATATAGAAAAGGTTTTGGTTCAAAAGTATAATCTTCATTAGGGTCGATAGTAAGGCCCTCGATCTTTCTAATGGTCAACTAGACCATATTCTTCCTGTTATTATTGGTCCAAATCATCTTAGTGGACCTCCCTTAATTAGCATTGGTGATCGTCTCTATGGGATTAAAACCTTGGTCTACGATAGCTAATACTAATGCTGGATCTTATGCTTTGTTTTTGTTCTACCCCAAATAGCAACCCGAAGTGGCCTTGGCTTGCCTCATATGACCAATCAGTTGTGGACGACATATTGTAAATGAAATACACCTCTTCCTGTAGCAAAGTGCAATGATCAGGGATTTTAAATCCTAGGAGCACTTCCCTAAGGTGTGGGATGTATTTTGGTGTAGGGAACCCATTATCGGGTGCGTCTTATCCATCCTTTATGAATGTCCTATTGAGAATTGGAAGGTAAGGGGAACATATTGCATGAATAGATTCCCTTATCTCATAAATTCTTTTTGTATTTCTCCGCTCAAATCTTAAGGTGATGCTCCTAAAGAGAGGGTTGATGCTATAAACTTAAAAGGTTAGCAAAATTCTTACTTTTGTAAAAGAGATGAGTATTCTCTACCTTCTGCCCAGACTTTTTTAGGCAAATAATGCATATTCCTTAATAACATTTACCTTCCTATTACAGAATACATCAAAGCTAGAGGAGATTTTACCTCTTGAGCTAATAACAGCACATTCCGTGGCTACCAAGCCCCAAATTCCATGTAATTGTCATCATGCTCAACCTCTATGGTAGGATCTTCTGTTTAAATGGAAGTAATCATTGCATCAGCATTTATGGTCAACACGGTGTATTTAACCGTCTAACTTTTAAGTAGATACTTAGCCTTAAATAATTGTTCATTAGTGGTTGACATAGCCCGAGAGTCGAGGTTAGGGCTTCAACGCCATCCTTGAAAGGACTGGGTCAACTAATTCACCTAGCATGAACATTATTAAATCTATTATTTGATTGTTAAATAAAGATATAAAAAATTACACATGCTCAAGTAAGATAGCATCTCAATAGCCTTTAAAACATATATGTAGATGAACCAAAACGTTACAAAATATCACTTTTAGATTTCCTAATCTCCATTGGTTGCTGCTTAACTTTTGTGACCTAATGTTTAAACTTCACAAATTCCCAACCTAAAAACATAAAAACCTAAAAATACCAATGAATGAGCCGATGCTCAGTACGTCCATCCATATATTGTAAAGAACAAAATTCATTTTTCAATATTCAATTCATTTTAGTTTAAAATAAGGGGGAAATAGAATTATATTAAAACTGTTATTGATTATTATCTGAAACTAGAACCCAAATTTGTGAGCTCATATGTGAACAATATGATCATTAAGTAAGGTGCACACCTCCCAGACCGACCAACAAGATTGAGTTTAAGCCACATTTATGAATTTGTGGGCCTAAGCCGTGATTACTTATAATTGGTTTGTCCACTTGATTATGTTGCTAAATAATTATTGAAAATTATTTATTAAGTACTTTTATACTAGGAGATTTCAATATTTATGAAAGATATATTAATTCTTATAAAGGGTACAAGCAGTAAACACACCTTGTTCTTTGAAGTATGTTCATGCCCTTAGGTGTTACTAGTAAATGACTTGACGGCAATGACCTCATCTTCTAGTTCAAAGAGATATAGTATTATTAACATTTAATGATTCATATGGTATTTTGATCATTCTAATTACATAAATACACCACACACATGCCTATTTATCAATGCCATATATGTATAATTTCCCTTTATTTTGGTTGACATAATTAATAGTCTTCCTTATTTTAATAATATTGTTGTTGTTGTTGGTGTCACTGTTATTAATATGATTGTTGCTATTGTTGTTATTGTTTGAATTCATGTGATGTTTTTTTCTCGTTCCTTCTATGAACTACAAACATCCACCCCACTTCCTTAGTTACTAACAAATGTAGAAATAATCAAATCAAATACGAAAAGTTTATTTAAGTTGTCTGATCACAATGAGTAAACTATTACGTTAAACTAGAAGGTAGAAGATTTTCTTCTTTCACCTCATTACTCATTTGTCAAATTGGAGCCTTAAGTTCCTTCTAATATTATCCTTTTCCTTTCAGCTTACCCTTAATTTGATTAGCCAAGCACGGCTCTACGGGAATAAATAAACTATCTTTTACATACCTTGCTCTAGCTTTTCTTTCCAACCATTTATCCCACCTTCTAATCTCCGGAACACTAAGTAGCCCCCCCTTAATAACTAATCACTCATCAACTAATGATTAACTCAGCCTCCTTTATGTTGCAAGCACCCGTTTACCCCCAAAATTTTAATTGAAAGGGCTGGTTTGTTTCCCATAATTCGTGCTTAATTAATTAAACATTTGAAATTCGTGCTTAACTAATTCAACATTTGAAACTATCTTCTCCCCGTCCCTTTTTCTATCTCTTTCTCTCTCAATAGCCTAATTCACTTTCATAGTTTCCATGACAAAAATCTCAAATCTCCCTTTTTATCTTTGAGGATTATTAAAGTTCCCAACTTAATATTATCCCATCAAACTTTTGAGATTGGGCATTACAATTCAACCTCTCCTAGAAATTCAAACAATTCACAAAATTATTGAAAATCTGTATAAAAAACTCAAAAATTCATAACTTAGAAAATAAATACCAAAAATCCACGAAGCTTTTCATGAAAATTTTTATTCAAGTGAATAATACAAAAAATGTGAAAACATTGGCCAAAACAATGCATTATACAAGATATGTCTAGTAAAAATTTTAAAACTTAAAGCATATGCATCCAATTTCATGAAACTTTTCAAGAAATTAAAAAGTATCATTTAGAACTTATAGTAAATTTTGTCTAATTTTGGGCAAAACCAAATATTTCAAAAATTAAAACAACGGCCTACTTATGCGAATTCAAGCATTCAATGTTTTCTCCAGTTTCATTCTTCTAACGAAAATATTGTAGGAGGGAGCCCATAATCTATTGCATATAAGTTTAATTCATAGCATAATAATCAAATTCATATCACCCACAACTCAATTTCATCCAACACCTAAAACCCTAACTCCATTTAACCTCAATAATCCAAAATCAATCCCCAAGTCATGTTTAACTTCCATATAAACCCAAATAAATACACTGGCTTCATCAGTTCCAGAGAATTCATCATCACCCTCTGAAAGTGAGTGGAAGAGATCTGACTTTTTAGTTTTAAAATTTTGTGAAATAGGTAAGAAGAAGAGGATACGGGTGGACGTGGTTGTCAGCGGCAACAACCGATGGCTGGTGGCAGCGGTTGACACTAGTGGCAACAGCTTGCGAGTGGTAACAGGGGTTATTGTGCTCGGCTCTGGCTAGACAAGTGAGTTTAAAGGAAGAGGGGGGAGGAGAGAGAAGTGAAGGCTTTGAAATTTTTGGGGCCGAAAATCACATGTAGTTGGGATTTTTCATATTTGTTTTTCCTTCTTTTTTTTTCTCCATCTTGTTTGCTAAATTTTGTTGTTGACCATTTTATTTCTTTATCTTTTGGAAGTATTTTCATTCCTTTTTAATAATTAACTAAGTGTTTGGATGATACAGTCGCTTTTTTAAATAATTATTTGTTGAACTATTTTATATCATTCCAGTCTAAATAATAATATTTAAACATACATTTTATAAATCAATCATTGTCATAATCCCCATAAAAAATGTTATTTTTATGTATTTACTTAATATTAAATAACTAAAAATGACAATTTATAATTCTTAATGGGAGATCCTGAACACGACTTGAGCCCTGGAAAATATTAAGTACCAAATATTGAATGGACGCACGAGCACTTGATTTTTGCTAACACTTGAAGAAGTAAAAATCTTTAAAGTAAATTACGTTCATGCTATTATAGCCTCCCTACCCCCTTAAAAGAATTTTCGTCCTTGAAAAGTGAAAATCATTGTAAGTTAGCCATGAAACAACTTGAAATTTCTTTTCGTTGTCATGTCTCCTATGATAGCTTTTGTAATGTTCATGTTTGCTATGTTCCATTTAAAGGTCTCAGGCTAGGGATATAGGTGTATTGAGCTTGCTACTTCCTCTCTTAATCATGGGCATGAGCGTCATATTCTTCATAATTATTTGTAATTTCTATATGTCGTTGTATATTGTGACATGAAATCTCCTTCAAGAGCTGCGAATTTAGGGATATAACACACAATACAAGTAAGGTACTTGGTGATCTAGATTTAAGCATCCCCTTAATGCATATATTATTTATAGTGTCACATAAACATGGAATTAAGGTCCCTATGCCATTCTTGATTTAGTCTAAGGTCTTGAGATCAACTGTTGTTTTTAGCCTGGATGGATATGGTCATATAATCCTGCACCTTTCATATTTATAATGCGTTTGATTTACCAATCTTAAACGGTACATGTTGGAATGTACAAAGCATACGAAAAGGGTGGATTATAGTCAAATAAGTTACCGTTGATTTTAAACATATAAGTTGTTAAGTGGTCCTTGTACTACGACTATATTTAGAACATTAATTTAGATCCAAGCTAATAATTGAGTGGCATATAAGGTTGTTGAAGCCCTGATATGGGCTAAACTTACAGGATTGGACTTACTCTCCTACGCAATGGTATTGAACCAAATAGGCTCAATGTTGACTTTACCTTTGATGAGGTCCAAGGAGTCCTAGGACAGATGGTTGGCCAATTAGTAGCCTTAAATAAGGAGCTTAGCTACTTTATCCTCCAAAACCACTTCATTAGCTCATTTTTATTTTTTTGGTAGAACATCTTATCTTATTTCTAGCTTCATTTTGGAATGGTAAACAAGCTCGGAATTAGACAAATTATGTTTGTGTAGATAGCCCTAGATACGATTTCTATCAAGCCGTAGAATGTTGCCAAATTTTGACTATCGAAGAAGATATAGGGTGAAAATCGAGCAATGGTCAATTCAGGGTATGGAATTGCACGTTTTTTATTAAGGAATTAGTTGGGATAGCAAATGGAAGAATAAAGAGCTGATATTTCTTAGACGGCTGGTGGACTCCTGTTGGAGCCATCAATGTAAAAATCGCCTCATGAATCATCCAACTGAGGTAGTAGATGATTCGTCCAATCTAGTAACAATGTAGCCCATTCCTTGTAATCCCCTTCAAAACTGCACCACTAGTTAGGATTTTATTGGTTAATTTCGTTATAATCCTATTAGTTAGTGCATGACTTCGGAATAGGGGTACTCTCCTATTTGCTTGATCCTTATAATATTTCTCAGACTTTGTTAATGATTTGAGAGCTTAATGCTTAGTAATTCCAAAAATCCTAAATCTCTCTCTCTCTCTCTCTCTCTCTCTCTCTCTCTCTCTCTAAGGAGGGTGGTAAAATTGAGTTCATGCCTTTAATTTAATAGTTGGTGACATGGCTTTAGCGAATTAAATGGTGGTTGATTTATCTCTTTTGTTCAATGGTTCTCATGCTTTGTTCAATCACTAGAAGATTTGGATTTTTCTTGTCCTTGGGTTACCTTGGGAAAGATTGATCTTTATCAACATTTGGGGCCCATCATAAAGGCTTTATGCCTTTATTTGATCATTGAATTTCACCATGGATTATTTGATATTAGGCCAAAAAATTTCTTCATCATGGTAAGCATCAAATTCATTAATCATTATAGTTGGATTCATGTAAATTCTATTCTTTTCTATCCTATGTTTACCTTTACTTCTCCCTCTCTAAATTGCTTATTTAGTCCATACAGAACCCTAATTATAGCCCAAACACAATCTATAACCCAACATGTCCCTAAAACTCCCAAAAAAGCCTTCACCAAAAAGCCCCGACAAAAATCACCCAAACAGAATTTTGGCATAGTTTACTCGTGTTGTCTGGCATGATCGTGCTACCCTTTTGCACACACACACACACACAAATTCAAAGATTTTCCATGACCTCCCCATGCCCCCAAGCATGACTGTGCCACTCCCTATTTTTCATTTTCTTACCCATGCCACCTCTAGGATGCCCATGCCTCCCCTATTTCCGTCATTTACTCTCTTTTCACTGTCAAGCTATTACCAACCATGGCCAATGAGGGTATTCTAAGGGCATTCATCTTGAGCAAGCCCATGAGATTAGTAGAGATAAGGTGATTATTGAGCTTCAAAAGCAAGTGAGGAAGCTCAATAAAGAGCTTGGACAAGTGATGGGATCCGCACAACAAATCCCTTACTTTTGAGGATATGACGTTAATCCTATTGACATCGCATGCTCTTCCTTTTGTATAGACTTTGATTCTGAGGAACAAAGGCTTAGAAGAAGAAGTCATCCAAGGGATAACCTTAGGGATCTCAAAGTTGAGGCTCTAGAACTTGATGATAATCTTAACATGGAGAATTATCCTGATTGGGTGCAAGCCATTGAAGAGATCTTTGAACTCAATAACACTAATGATGAAAAGTCCTTCAAGTTGACCATTCTTAAATTAAAGGCATATTGTTACTTATGGTATGAGCACTTGAAGAAGAGTAGGGCTAGAGAAGCCAAACCAAAATCAAAACTTGGTCTAAGCTCCAAAAATATATGGACAAGAGATTCCTGCACCCCTCTTACAAGCAAGAACTCTACCTTAAGATTATCTCTCTCAACCAAGAGAATGTAAATGCAGAAGTGTACATTAGAGAGTTTTAGTAACTTTAAATGAGATTTGGCTTGGATGAAGAGCCAAACTCAAGATGGCTAGGTTTATTAGGGGGTTATCTCCCAGCATTGCTAACACGATCAATCTACAACCTTACTTATCTTTTCATGATTTTTTTTCTGCCTAGCTATGAAACTTTAAAAGCAGTTGAAGGGTCGAAAACCCTTTCAAACCACCTGCTCTATTCACACTTAAACCA
>NCQV01071074.1:19330-33347 GCA_002740545.1 Lophocereus schottii
CCTCTTCAATTCGACCCAAAGCCCTCTATCAATTGCACGAGAAAGCCTAACGTCATCCCTCAATTAAGAGCTTCACTCACTGTGAAACCCTGAACCCGCGGCCAATTTGCCTGCAAATTGAGGGCTTTGTGCCTTCGGTCCTTGATAGAGGGGGCCGAAAACCTCTTGGCAATGCCGTCCCACCTTCGCAGGCCCATCCTCTTGCTGGAAAATGCCCTTGCAGTCTAGTGCCCAAGTCGCTGGCCAGTTTGCTCCTGTTTGAAGTATCAATTCATGTGCTGGTATTATAGCCGTCCAAAGGTGAGTATGAGACGTGAAGCTGACCGTTCCAAGTTCAGAAACCACTCACCCGAAGGCTACTGCCTTGTCCCCTCACCCTCGGGTCAGTTCTGCAGCAGAGGGTGCGGACCTTAGACCAGCCCTTGTGAATCGCTAAGAGGTACAAGGAACTCAAACAACTTCGGCGATTGCGTAGATTTTTGCTGCGAAAATTAGACTAATATCTGATTAATTGGAGTTTCAAGCAATCATGTTAATCTTGATTTTCATGTTCCAATTTCCCTGCTGCGTTTGAGTCATATCGACCATATCAGTTTTTGTGCTCTGCTATGTGTGTAGTGATTGCTTACTACAATTTAGATTAATCTCAGCATGTACATTCATTGTTTGCCTTCAGCATGTCATCATCCCCCAAATAGCCTCGCCAATCCCATATTGACATACTTTCTAGTTTCTAAAAGACTCAATCCCATATGGACGTCCTTTCTAAAAGACTGGACCATCAGGATGAGATGCTTGACCGACTAAAGGCTAAGATTGATAAACTGACCCAGAAAAGCTACCCATCTTAGACCAACGTCAAACCCCACCAAAAGATTCCCCTGAACTTCTTGGGGGGAGGGGGGAGCGACCGTCGTAAATGGGTAGTCTATAAGTCAAATGGGCTAATGAATTTGAGAAGAGAGAACCCGAACAACTACTTTGCTCTAGTGGTTGAGAGCAAGGGTAGAAAAGTGGTTGGAGACATGGTTAAGGACCTAGAAATGTGGACCTTGAGATTGACCGTGGGAACATTTACTAGGGTTACTCTAACATTACACGAAAGGTGAAGGTAGATGTACTCTTTTTTGATCGAAAGATAGATGTCACCACTTTTTCTGATTGGATAGTGGCTATAGAGGATTACTTTGATTGGTATGAGATGTATGATATTAAGCGGTTCGATTTCCTAAGAAGAAACTCGTAAGGCCTCTTAGGAAGTTTTAGCAACATGTCACGAGTCACCTTGAGCGACTGCGTAACCTCCCACCACCAAGTATCTCCCTTCTTTCCACAAAGCCCACCTTGTCGACACCTTCGGTAGTCCACCTCTAGTATATCCAACTACACCAATAGTTTTAAGGAATTGACTCGGTGTTGTGACCTTCTAGAGGATCCTCCCATTACTATAGCCCACTTCATTCAAGGCTTACGGACTGACTTTCAAAGGGAAGTAACCTTGCTTGCTCCTAATACTCTTGATGAGGATTACCATAAAGCTTTAGAGGTTAAAAAAACTTGACAAGCTTTACCCTATTCGACTACTTCCTCCTCTAGGGCCCTTGCCTAATATGTTCCTAAGGTTCCTAAGATGAGTGAGTCTTTCATAAGTGCTTCAACCTCTATGGGTCATAGCCCTCAAGTCCCACCAAGAGTAGTCCCACATGCTGGTACAGTCTGGTATTTTCGGCAATCCAATGAACAATGTCCAATGTTTTAGCTGTTATGGAAGAGGTCATTATGCTTCTTAGGGCCCCCATCGTAAGCTTGCAATAGAGCATGAACCACTTGCACTTAAGGAAGAAGTTGTTGACCCTGAGGGAGACTTTGAAGATCTTGTTGATGTTGAAAATAGTCTTCTCCATGTTGCCTATCTTGGAATTGTTAGACATCTTTCGGCTAACCCACTCATGAACGACGAGGGGAAACGTACCACCATCTTACTTATCCTTGTTAGGTGTGGAAAACTCTTCTGAAAATGATTATAGATTGTGGTAACATCATGAACGTTGTTGTTAAATCCGCCATAAAGCGTTGTCACCTTAAAGTAGAGCCCCATTTCCACCCCTTCAAAGTAGCGTAGGTCAACAAGACTAACCTGACCGTTACCCATAAGTGGAAGGTTCCCATCCAAATTGGCAGTTACAAGGACAAAATTTTATGTTATATCCTTCCGATATATGTTGTTCATATCATCCTTGGCTTTATGATCAGAATGTCTCACATAATGGGAAGGAGAACACATACTTTTAGGTACCTGAATAAGAACATCACTCTTAAACCATGCCGACCCAAGGAGCTGTTGCCTTCTCCAAGCCCAAAACCTTCCCGACAGTATATCTACTCCACCTAGAGGAACTATTTCCTTCTTTCGCCATAAAACTTTTGAGATACTAGGAAATCCTGGTAGTTCTATCTAATAATTTTTTTGCTCGGGAGCTAGCATCAGACTTCAACGTCCCTTCGAGTGACACGCCTTCCCAGAGCCTCCCAGCAGAGATTGATAACTTACTTAAGGTGTTTGCTGATGTTGTTCCCGATGAGCTTCCTAGTGAGCTCCCTCCTCTCCGGGACATACAACATGCTATTGATTTAGATCCTGGTTCCCAACCCCCTAACCTTCCTCATTGAGTCTTATAAAAGTATTAGGGGTGTTGGATAACTCAAAAGGCATAATCATCCACTCAAATAAACAATCCTGGGTCTTAAAAGCAGTCTTTCATTCACCTACTCGTCTAATGCGAGCCTCGCAATAACCACTACGCAAGTCTAGGCTAGCCTTAACAAGACAATCAAGCATATTCTCTAACCTTGGAATGAGAAACCTATACTTGACTGTTATTTTATTGGTGGCTCTACTATAGAAACATTCTCTCCAAGATCCCTCATTCTTAGGGGTAAGAAGGGCAGGGAACACACAAGGACTCACGTTATGACGAACAAAACCCTTAGATAATAGCTCTTGAACCGGCCTATTCCAAGGTTAGAGAATATGCTTGACTATCTTGCTAGCGCTAGCTGGTTATGTAAGATAGACTTCCGTAGTGGTCATCACCAGTCTCGCATCAAACCACGAGATGAATGACAGACCGCTTTAAAGACCCAGGATGGTTTATTTGAGTGGGTGGTTATGCCTTTTGATTTATCCAATGCCCCTACTACTTTTATAAGACTCATGACTCATGTTCTTCATCCATTTATCGAAAAATTCCTAATTGTCTATTTTGATAACATCTTGATGTATAGCAAGTCTAGGAGACTAGGAGAGATCATGTTAACCATCTTAGGCAACTTTTTTGCACACCTAAAGAAGTCAAGCACTTTGCTAATTTAAAGAAGTGTATCTTCCTTCAACCTCACGTCCTCTTTTTAGGGTTCGGTCCTCTTTTTAGGGTTCATTGTGTCTGCTCAAGATATCTCGGGTGACCCTAACAAGATCAAAGCCATTAGAGCCATTAGGGAGTGACATGAACCCAAGAGGGCCAAGACCATTACAGAGGTGAGGAGTTTTCATGGTACCTCCTCCTACAAAAGTTTCATTAGACACTTCAACTTTATTATGGATCCTATTACAGAATGCTTGAAGAAATGGTCATTTTAGTGGACTCCTAAAGCGGCATCTGCTTTTAAGGAGATTGAGGAGGATGTCATCTGCTCCTATCCTTAGGCACTCTGACTTTAGCAAGGCATTAAGGTCTCATGCCTCTAGGCAAGGCATTAGGGGAGTGCTAAGTCACGACTCACAAGGGACACCTATAGCATTTTTTAGTGAAAAGTTAGGTAATTCTAGAAGGGTTAAGTACACCACATTTGAGAAGGATTTATACGCTTTGCTTCAGTTACTTCTCCATTGGCCTTTTGCCTCAAGAGTTTGTTGTGTATTCCGACCATAAAGCCCTTAAGTATTGGAATTCTCGGTCTAGTGACAATCCTAAGCATACTAGTATATCAGTGAGTACTCTTTTGCGCTTAAGCATAGGTCTGGTGTTGAGAATAAGGCCACTAATGTCCTCAGTTGTATTGGTTGTCTTCTGCACACAATGATAGTTAAGGTTCTAAGCTTCGACAAACTGAACGATGCTTACTCTTCTTGTCCTGATTTTGGCCTTGTCTTTTTAGAACTTTTGCTTGGTAGCCTGGTAACTCGTCGACTTTATGTTGATTTTCATGGTTAACTATTTCGAGGCTCTCAATTTTGTATCGTTAGGACATCATTTAGGGACTTCTTAGTTTGGGAAATGCCTTTTTTTGGGGGGGGGGGGTTAATTGCCACTTAGGCAAAGATAGGACCATTGCACTTGTGGAGGATCGCTTTCATTGGCCTTTAATTAAGAGAGATGTCTAGCATTGTGTCTCAGTGTTGCACTGGCTAAGGCCAGGAAGAATTATACATAATCCAGGTTTGTACACTCCCTTACCTATTCCTCATACCCCAAAGAGAGACATTAGCATAGACTTCGAACTCGATCTGCCTAGAACATCCCGTGCTCATGACTCTAGTTGACAGGTTTTCCAAGATAGCCCATTTTGTTACCTATAGTAAGGCTAATAATGTTTCACATGTACTAAATTAGTCTTTCGAGAGATTGTTAGGCTGTATGACCTTGTTTACCTTCCTCCCGAGGCCTGAATCTCACAACCTTCCTTGACATTTGCCCACCATATTCATGATTAATATGAATGCTGAGATTCATTATAAAATTTCTATGATTAATGAAAGTTATAAGGTTTCAACTGATGTGCGTCACAAGGACGCTTTTTTGAGGTGGGTGACTTTGTTATTGCTCGTGTTCGACCTCAAAGACTACCCAAAAACTCCCATAAAAAGCTCCATGCTCGAGCTATGGGTCCTTACTAGATTGTCAGGAAATTGGATCTAATGCTTATGTACTTGATTGGCTTGACAACCTGGATATTAGTCTTATTTTCAATGTGGAAGATCTCACCCTTCACCGAAGTACTTTTGGCCCTCTTAGTCTTCCTTTTGGAGCTTCTACAGGTACCCAATTGAGCTTCCCCCACCTCTGCAATCACATTCTGACATTGAGGTTGTGCTGGATGGTGAGTTTGTGCCATCTTCTCGGGGTGGATTCCATCGTTTCTTGGTATAATGGTCGAGCTGCCCACAATCAGATGCCACTTGGATTTCAGAAGATGAGTTCCGTGAACTGAACCCTTCACTCTTAGAGTGAAACCTTCAAGACAACTCGCCAAAGTCGAGTTCTTTTCCGACGGGGGAGTACAATGCAAACGGATATCATGGAAGAATGGGAAGACATATTCTAGAAGAAATAGGAAATTTAGGAACTTAGGAATTTTTATTTAGGAAAACGTTATCTTTGAGTTATCTCCTTATATCATTTAACTAGCAAATAATACCATTTTTATTACACCATACGTTAGCTCCTTATCGTTTAGACTGTATTTTTCTATGTAAACTCTCGAGTATGTCTGAGGGAGGCATATTGGAATTGAACTGAATTATTGAGTGTTTGAAAGTTCTTATGTAAAGTTTTCCCGATGTAGGAATTGCTCTTAGAGCATCTTGCATCACTCCATCTCAACAAGATGGCTTTAACTAAACAGCAAGCGAAACTGACTATCATCAATTATGTATAGCATAAAGAAAAAGGAAAAAAAACCGAAGTCTAACAACTAACAGAAAGATTAGTAGGATTATACCATTACACAACAACGCCAACAAAAATGCCATAGGAAAAAAAAATGGATGTTAAATATTGGCTAGACCATGATGATGCAATAGCTCAGAAAAGAAAACATCAAAGAGGGCATCGGCGCCGGGGGGGATGGGAAGGTTTGCTCATCTATCTGTTTTTTAGATACAGAGGTTTGTTCATCTTACTATTTGATCCTTGATATAGGTCCATCCCGCTTTATAGCTCAAAATTTAAAAAATGGAGTTACTATTTCTATTAATAATAAGGGCATTTCTCTATATTTCCAAATCCATAGAGTGCGGCTTAGTTATTTTAACTTTCATTTACCCTCCTCCTGTCTCCCCGCCCTCATTCGCGTCCCTCACTTACAATCTTCTTGTTAAATTATGGGAACTAATAAAATTAGTGTAAAACATCCACACACCCAAAAAAAAAAAAAATTCTATGTAAGAAACTTTCTCCTTTTCTATAAAATTTTATTGTAAGTAAGAGCTCTCTTACTTACAATGCTTTTGATTTACCATGATTCCAGAAGTAAGGAACTTCCTTATCTTCTACAAACCTAAAAAATCAATAGACAAAGATGAGTTTCTAACAATTTCACTTTTGTTTGACATGGAAGTAATTTGCTATCTAGCTAAGATGTAAACTATTAAAGTTATCAGAAATGTTGTAAGTTGTTATAGATTGCATAAGTTAACAAACTTATTAAGAGTTCTGTAAATTTTTATATATGTGTGACATTAATATAATAGTCATCAAAATAAATCTATTATATACATATATGTGACTCTTTTTAAGTGATCACACGTTCTTTTTTTCTTTTTTTTTTCTAAAGATAAGAAAACAAAGGAGGATAAGTGGAACAAATGCACCGTTAAGGTTTTTATGACAGTTAAATATCCTAAAAGACATTCGTTTATCATTGCAGGACCCTAAATGTACATATCATGTATCATTACTAGCTTCTTTACCAAGAATAATCCTATTTTAATCAACAGTTCATCAACGTTCCTCATCACCATTAGTACTCACTCATGAGCCCTGACTGGCCTGCACGCAACGTGAGCGGTTCTCATGCCTAGTTGATACTAAGAATCAAGACAATCCACAGTGATGCACAAGAGCACACAATATTGAATGCACAAGACTCTACTTCTTTAAAAGGTTGAAACTTCATTAAGCAGAAAAACAGGAGGGACCAGAATGCTAACCCTTTCTTTGCATTGTTCATTGTCCTTCAGCAGGTAAGATAAAACATTTGCAGCACGCCCGCATATCTGTCACCCCAAAGCATTTGCAGAAAGGTTATATGGAGCCAGCAAGACCAGAATGGCAAATGATAGACATGCACATTTCATCATTTAGGTTAATAGTTCATGTTAACAGGACAAACATTTATATCAAGAATTAGTTACAGACCACATGACGTAAAGTGAAATAATAAAATAGTCCATGTCATCCCAAAAATTTGAGTTGGTACTCTGGCATAATATTGTACTAATATTTTAACTTAAATACGTAATGATATCAGCCCACTGCTAAAACACCCCTCCCATTTATCATGGTTCTCTGACCAAAAATAAAATAAAATTTGTGTTGGTACTCTGGCATATTATTGTACTAAAAAGAAAGTTACTAATGAAACATTGATTCCAAACAAGTACCCCCAGTCGTTTCTATAGCTCTCAGATAGCTATACAACTTTTTCCCCCTGTCTAAAAGCAGAAGAGCATGAGACAAAACTCACAGGGGGGGGGGAGAAGGCGGCAAAATGGAATATACCCCATGATACAATTGAATGAACAACCCAACACCCGTCGTCTCATCCTATAACTTCTTATGCCCCACTCCATAAAAGCTTGTGCCCCATGCTTTTTGGCTTGCTGAACCTGGTTCATGGAGATCCCAAGCCAAGCTTGTTTAGTTATACAAGCCGAACCCAAAACTTATGGGCTTGGCCTCATGGACTTGCGAGCTTGTTCAGCTTCAACAAGCCAAGCTAATGAGCTAAGTGAGCTTCTCGGTCCTTTTTAAGGAAAAAAAAATATATTAAGAGTTTAAATAATTAAACTTTCTATGTAAAGATAATTACTTTAGCTGAGAACTACTAGTTACGCTCACCCTGTCACAATAGCATAGTGTCGCCTTTATATCGTAACCGACTTTTCTATCATTTGTCCTTCCTCATCTGTTTACAATTTGAACTTTTTATCTTCTCACATGCTCATGTAAAAAGACAGGCAAAGTAATTGTACCACTTATTAACATAATACAGGCCTTATTACACAATGGCTACTAATGCTAGCAAACATCAGCTATCCACATTGTGACGATTATTATTGCATAATGGCTGCACCTATAGGTACATTCACCAACCCTTATAATATTTTCCTAAAAGCCTATACATTTGACCCCCAAGAAGCGAGGATCTTAAAATCCTAAAGGGCAAGCTTATATATGAGCTTCAAACAAGTCGAGCGTAAGCTCAAAGCAACAAAGTTTTAGAACAGCCAAGATTAGGCTCAAGTCTCATATGAACCTTGGACATGCCGAGCCTGGGCCCAAGCCTAAGGCAAGCAAAGCTCAACTTTTATTTTATCAAGCTCACCAAGCGAGTAGCCAACCCCAAGACCAAATGCAAGCAAAGAAGCCGAGCTTCGGGCTCGGCTTGGCTCCAATACACCCCTAGCTTATTGCTAGGACTATGCCTTGGCCATCTATTTTTCATCTAATACACAATCACCCTGTTTACCCCAGAGGGCATTGCTTTAATATCCATAAGCAACTACAATTGAAGAACAAAACGTTCAGTAAGGAAGCAGTTCCAAATTTGAAATACAAACCCCAAAAAACAAAGCTAAATTAAATGTCCTAGAGGGACCAACTTAAACATCATAGCTGGTTCGTGATCAGGTCCTATAATTGTTAAAGAATTCAAACAAGATCTTAGCATAAACACATAATACAAAACTATAAACCATCCAAGTGTAAGCCCTTGCCACCTAACAGATCTCTTCGCTTGGCATTGACCACCTATTGGCAGACGCCTGAGCAACTTGAATGGTATCCAAATTGCAATTCAAAGCAATGTCATCTCATTCTGAGGCTGCAGAATTCCTGATAATGCTCTGTCATAAGAATTATGTAGCCAAGAAGAGAGGAGACATAGACGACGTAAAGGGAAGGAGGAGTGGGGCAAGATCATGCAGAAAGTTTTACCATTAATTATTCCAATTTCATTTAGAGGGACATTTTAACGGGTTACACTAAAAAGGTTGACATTGAAATCAATGAATTAGGCATCAATCAGGACTTGTGTATTTTCATCCCTTTTACATGGCGTTATTTAATTATTTAAACTGAAAGTTAATCCAACGTGGACTAATATTGTTTTGAAATGACATCTATTGTTTTAGTTTTTTTTTGAATAAGGAAAAAGAGTAAAATATATTAAACTGAACACTGTACAAAAGGATGGAATGATGGATGCAAGCAGGCATCCTACAAAAGGGTTATGTACACCCAAGATGGAACCTATCTACAAAGTCAATTACATCAAAAGAAGATTGGCAAAAGTTCCCACTATCCCAAAAAAGAAGAGTCTTGATAATAATATGTTTGATTCGTCGAAGAGTTGCCTCCTCTCCTTCAAAGACTCTTGTTTCTCTCTAGCCAAATAGTCCAAAAAATCGCATGTGGGATCAATAAGACGCTTCTCTCTTTAACTTTCCTACCAAAAGCACCCTCCTAAGCCAAAAGATGATTCCTCACAAAATCCGAAACAACCCAAGAAATCCCAAAGCAACTAAAGAACCACTCCCAAAGAGCCCTTCCAAATTGACAATGTAGCAATAGGTGATCACGAGACTCCAAATCCTCTTTGCACACAGAGCATCTATTCACCAAGATAATTCCCTTCTTTTGTAAATTATCACATGTCAAAATACTCCCATACGAAAGCTTCCCACACAAAAACTGACACCTTTAAGGGAGCTAAAGTCTTCCAAATAATTTTCCAAGGGAACCGCCCCAAAGATCTAGAGTCCATAGCGAAGATAGAATTAGAGAGGAGTTTTAAATAATAAGATTTGACAGAAAATTCCTTTAGAGTTGAGATCCCAAATAACCACAGAAAATTCCTTTAGAGTTGAAAATAGGAGACCACACGATAGTGCCAGGCCCATGTTGCTAATAATCTACAATAGTAGCATCTCTATTCACTGCAAGCACATAAAGAGACGGGAAGATATCTCATAGAGGACCCGTCTTACACCAATGATTGTGTCAAAACAAAATAGAAGAACCGACACCAGCCTCAAAGGAAAAATGATGATAAAATGTTCCCTATCCTTTGTGAATGAATCTCCACAAACTTTGCCTATAAGCACCAGTTGATTTAGAGGGATACCATCCAAGATCATTATCACCATATTTGCTCCTAACAACCCTTCTACAAAGGCTATCCTTATTCATGTATCTCCACAACCACTTGCCTTGCAACGCTTCATTGAAGAGTCTAAAATCCCTAACACCTAACTCCCTCTCAGGTATGGGATTATTGATAATATTCCATCTAATAAGATGAAATTTGAAGTCACTACCAAAAGCCCCCCAAAGAAATTTTCTCTTAATAGCTTCCAACTTATTAGCCACCAAGACCAGTAAAGGGAAGAGTGAGAGAAAGTACGCTGGAATGCTCGACAAAATACTTTTAATAAGTGTCAGTCTCCCCCCTCTGGAAAGATATTTTGATTTCCACCTAGATAGGCTTCTCTCAAAATGCTCAACTACAGGCTCCCAAATGAATTTATCCTTAAATTTTACACCAAGAGGGAGACTAAGATAGGATGTTGGGAAAGAATCAATAGACCACCCTAGAATACCGTAAGCAATTGGATATAATCCACTTGCCCAACTAGTAAGACAAAGCTCTTTGACAAATTGACTCTTAGCCCAGACACTGCCTCAAATCAAATAAGAATACCACACAAGTTCACTATTTGCTCACAATCATTATCACAGAAGATAATCGTATCAATAGCAAGGAGTAGGTAGGAGACATTAGTGGCAAATTCATTCGACCTGCCTACAGAGAAACAAAAAATAAGCCCCGCTGTAGCAGTCAAATTAATCAAAGCTGAATTAACCATCGTTGTGAACACTTCCATTATCAATAAGAACATAAGAGGGGAGATAGGGTCACCCTGGCGCAACCCTCTAGATGCAGAAAAAAATTGAGAAGAGGAGCCATTAACTAGCACCGCAAAAGAAGCAGAAGAAATACAATGGGAAATTCAAGCAATCCATCTGTCCCCCTACCCTATTCTTCTCATCACGTAAATAAGAAGATCCCAACTGACATGGTCATAAGCTTTTTTGATGTCTAGCTTACAAATAACCCCTAGCATGCCTGACCTGGTCCTGGAGTCAATAAGTTCATTTGCAATGAGCATTACATCCAAAATCTGCCTCCCAACAAAGGCGTTCTGATTCTCATAAATGAGACCCCCAATGACACATCTCAACCTACGAGTTAACACCTTTGAGAGTAACTTATAAATACGACCAATCAAACTAATTGGGCGATAATCCTTGATATTCTGTGCATCAGCTCTCTTTGGAATAAGTCTAATAAAAGTAGCATTGAGGCTAGCCACAAATTTCCGAAACTCCGAGAACATGGACAACACATCCCCTCGTACCGTATCCCAATTTGCTTGAAGGAATGCCATAGTCATGCCATCTGGGCCACGTGCCTTATCCCCACAACAGTCATGTAGAGCTGTAAGGACTTCTTCTTCAAATTGCATCTCAAGAAGTTCCCTGCCAGAGGTAGATAGAGAGGGCAAAGATAAGCCATCCGCTTTCAGCCTCCAGGTTTCAGTCTTAGAAAACAACTCCTTGTAGAAGCCATGCATAGAGCTTTTGATAGTTTCAATCATTTCATAATGATTGCCCTCAATCTCCACCCCTGACATGAAGTTGAACTTTCTGCGCAGACTGGCCATTCTATGGAAAAACTGTGTTACGATCACCCTCTCTAAGCCAATGAGCCCTTGACTTTTGCCTCCATGAAATTTCTTCCATCTGTAAAACCCTTCCAACTCCTCTCTGGCCTCCCTCCTTTGGTAAATTTCATCATTGCTGAGACCATTAAATTCTTCTTTCGCATCAAGCACATTAACAGAATCCAACAATTTGTATTTCCTAAACTTAACATCCCCGAAGACTTCTTTGTTCCATTTCTTCAACTCCTCTTCAACAAACTTATGTTTCCTTGCAGCCACAAAACTAGCAAAACCTTCAACTTCCACCTCCTCCCACCATTTTTTAATAAGGTTAGAGAAACCCCCAGCGTTGAGCCATATGTTCTTGAATTTGAAAGGAACCTTCTCCCTCTCCAACTTGGGCCTCACTAGAGTTATTGGGAAATGATCTGAGAGAAGCCTTGGCAATCTAGTCTGAAGTGAGTCAAGGAATTGTTCCTCCCAGTCCAAAGAAACCAAGCAGCAATCCAACCTCGAGCAAACATCTTCCCCACCACTCCTAGGCCAAGTAAAATTACCCCTACACAAAGGAAGATCCACTAAAGCAGAATAATTGATGAAGTCATGAAACTCCAACATAGTATTCATTGGACATAATCCCGAACTCCTTTCTTGAAGATATAAAATTTCATTGAAATCTCCCCTAATACACCATAGACCAGGCCATCCATCTCTAGTTCGTCGAAGCTCCTCCCAAAACCTCGATTTATCAAATCTAGCTTGAGGACCATAAACCTCTAAAAAAGCCCATGTGAAGCCACCCTCTACCATTTGAAGTATGCAAGTAATCAAAAATTCCCCCTGAGAAAAGGAGACAAAGTTGAAGGTGTTCTTGTCCCACATCACTATAATGCCCGCAAAGGCACCTTCAGCTCTAAGAAAAGCAAAATCAACAGAATAGTTTAAAAAAGCGCGAGGGGCACTGAGGCGCAAAGGGTCCTGATGGGCGAAGCGAAAGCCTCGAGGCGGAGGCACACGCCTGAAGGACGCGAGGCACACTTTTCAAAAAGAATATAAGAAATTTATTCAGAAAGTATATTATGCCCAAATAAGACATATACTTGCATCAATACAATGGTTAGATAACCATTACAACTGATACACAGTCGAAAATGGTTGCAAAACGTTATAACGTAAAATAAAATAAAATCATAATTCTCTTAAATAAAAAATAAAAATGCTAAAATATAGACAAGTTTTGAAAATTTATCAAGATTGACTAGTATACTCATAAAACACGCCAAATAGTAAACATAATCCCCCATATTGGTTTTCAAGGGGGTGAAAAAAAGGTACTAGCCTAGTGCCACCTAATAATGAAAATTGAAAGCAACCAGAAAAGGGAAAGAAAAAAGCAGACATTAAAACACCAAACACGCCAAAGAGGGAAGAAATCATTGGCAGCCCACCCACCTACTTTCTCAAAACCCTAAACTTGCACAAGTCAGCGGCCGCTCAAGCACTCACCGGAGAGGTTCAGGTGCCGGAAAAGATGAAGAAAGGAGCGTCGACCTTGTCTGTCTCCATTGAGCCACGCTCCAAGCCTCCAATCAGACATGATTAAGGTTTCGAAAAATTAGGGCTTTTGAAAATTAGGGCTTTGAAAATTAGGGTTGAATTCGGAGCAATTTTATGCAATTGAATTGGGGTTTGTACTCGAAATTCGTCAATCATTACTGGGTAAGTTCTAATTTGGAGAAAATTTGGCACTTGATTACTGATTTCTCCAAACTCTCTCTCTACCACTGCGAACTAATATGAAGCGACAAAGTGCTGCGCCTGCGCCTGAGCTTGGGCTGAGGCGCGTGTGAGGCGCACGCCTCTATGGGCCTTTGGAATTCACTGCGCTTGGGGTCTGCTGAGGCGCTGGCCCGGTCACCTCTCGCCTAGGCATGCCTTGTGCGCTTTTTTAAACTAAGCAGAATAGTGCCCCCCCACAAACTGCGAACAAAAAGTGAACTTCTTCTAACTTTGTCTCTTGCAAACAGATAAGATCACATTTCCAATCCCTCAAAAAACTTTTTAAAACATCTCTCTTGCGAAGATCATTTATGCCCCTCACATTCCAAGACAGCATCCTAAACATACGGAGCCAACATCCCACTAGAAGAGCCACTTGCTCGGTCATAGTTCATACCAAAATCGAGCCTCCTCAATTCTCTTTGCCTTCTGATTGCCGAAGGTGTCCTCTGCACACTCTGTTGGGCACAGCACTGTTCTTTTCAATTCTAGAGAGTAGATGAATAACCT